>CAUYRH010042794.1:0-11496 GCA_963574655.1 Perodicticus potto | reverse complement strand
CACAATTTATTAATCCATTCGTGGGTTGATGGGCACTTGGGCTTCTTCCATGACTTAGCAATTATGAATTGGGCTGAAATAAACATTCTGGTACAAATATCTTTGTTATAATGTGATTTTTGGTCTTCTGGATATATACCTAGTAGAGGAATTGTAGGATCGAATGGTAGGTCTATTTTTAGATCTCTAAGTATTCTCTAAACATCTTTCCAAAAGGAACGTATTAGTTTGCATTCCCACCAGCAGTGTAGACGTGTTCCCTTTTCTCCACATCCATGCCAACATATCTGGTTTTGGGATTTTGTGATGTGGGCTAATCTTACTGGAGTTAGATGATATCTCAAAGTAGTTTTGATTTGCATTTCTCTGATGATTAAGGATGATGGGCATTTTTTCATGTGTCTGTAGGCCGTATTCTTCTTCAGAGAAGTTTCTCTTCAAGTCCCTTACCCACCCTGAGATAGTGTCATTTGTTCTTTTTTTGCTAATACATTTGAGTTCTCTGTGGATTCTGGTTATTAAACCTTTGTCGGGGGCATGACCTGCAAATATTTTCATCCATTCTGAGGGCTGTCTGCTTGCTATACTTACTATGTTCTTGGCCGTGCAGAAGCTTTTTAGTTTCATCAAGTCCCAGTAGTGAATTTTTGATACTGCTTCAGTTGCCTGGGGTGTCCTCCTCATAAAGTATTCACCCAGGCCAATTATTTCAAGAGTTTTCCCTACACTTTCTTCTAGTATTTCACCTGTTTTAATGTAGGAAGTTCAACCTTTCATAGAATATTTCTAGAAACCCTCAAGGATGCTTACATGTATCCATAAACCCTTCCATTTGTTCCTTACTGATGCAGCTACCTGAGCCAGGAATCTACAATCTCAGGTATAAAGGGTGCCTAGAAGAAACTATTGCAATCTGAAAGTTTGCTGTGGTTGAAATCACTACTGCCTAGGGGCACTGGTCCATAGAAATTACTATGTGGCTTAAGTGACACTATTTCAATACACATTATTTGAATGTGGCTACTGACATAGCCTCTGCCAAGCAGATTCTGAAGATTCCTAGGATAGTAAGAAGTGATGTCAGGATTTGAAGACCATTTCTGGTGACTACCCAGTTTTCCAAGAAGATGCTCACCAACTCCCTGGGGGAATCTCACCAAAAACATTGGCCCAAAAGAAAACATCACCCAGGCCTGCCTTCTACTCTAGGAGACCAAAAACAAATGTCAGGCGTGCCCTAATCCAACCCTTCCTCTCAGCCTATAGTGAAGTCCACTTTAGGAATATCTCTCTTCAATCTGATCATCGTTTGGGGTGCTCATATCATTGTGGGAACTGAAATAAAGTCCAAGTGAATAGAGATGCCCTTGCTGGAATTTTCCTCAAGATACTTCCATATGTCGTTTAGTTAGACTCACTTGAAAATAATAAAAAAGCTAAAACTTACATGGCACATACAATTTTCCAGGCACTGTTTTAAGCACCTTAATTCATAGAAAATAGAATAATATCTTCTACATTTTACAGATGAGAAAACTGAAAAAACTAGGAGTTAAGTAACTTACCTGTGGTTATGCAGCTACCATGTTGCAGAACCAAGTTTAAACCCAGAGTGTCTGGTTCAACAGCTTATGTACTAAACAATTAATTTTAGTGGAATTTCCTAGATATGTCTTTGAGAAGCAGTGATGATTTAGTCCCAGCCAGGTATATGTCCTCCTTCTTTCTTTACCTCCACGAACCACTACCACCATACCTCACTGGTAGCCTATTCAAACATTTTGGCTATACCTATGTACCCATAGCCTTAAATAAGCCTGCCCCTAACATTTGTGGACAACTGGGAAGAAGAGTACAAATGGAGGTCCACATACCATATGTTCAAAGAAGTCTAACAAATTATTGAATGAAATGTGTTTTATCTTCCTACTTTGATAAATATACTGCCTTAGTCCATTTGTGTTGCCATAAATGACCATCTGAGGCTGGGTAATTTATAAAGAAAAGAGATTTATTTGGCCCACAATTCTACAGGCTGTACAAGAAGCATGGCACCAGCATCTGCTTCTGGTGAGGGCTTGAGGATGCTTCCACTCACAGCAGAAGGTGAAGAGGAGCCGGTGTGTGCAGATCACATGACAAGAGAGAAAGCAAGAAAGAGAAGGAAGATGCCAGGCTCCTTCTTGGCAAACAGCTCTCCTGGGAATTAATAGAGCAAGAACTCACTCATTATGAGAACTTATTCATTACTGAAAGGACTATGCCAAGGCATTCATGAGGCATTCTATACCTCGCCCATGACCCAACACTTCCCACTTGGTCCACCTCCAATATTGGGGATCAAATTTGGACATGAGGCTTGGAGGGTCAAACATCCAGATAATAGCATATACCTTCTTAATGACCTGGAAGTCCAGATTGGGAGAATGTCTAGACTCAGAGCTCTTTATGAAATTTTTCCAGCCCACACCCCTTCTTTTCCCACTCCTGGATCCATACTGCATCATCCTTTCTTATATGTATATGGACAGATGCCCTCATCTGAGTGTGAAAGATCCATCTACAATGCTCCACAATAGCCACTCTTTTGGCCTAGAAGTATGCACAGCAATGATGCAGTCTGCCTTTGGGAGAATAGACCCTCTAGAGAGAGGCCTGTGGCCTGTGAAAGTCTCGAAGTGGGTTCCAAGCTATTTGATGAGAGACAGGAAGAGGGGGAAATAGTTGCAATAGTATTGAACACAAAATAATCACTAGAGAAATCTTATGATAGGAAGGAATGTATTTTATAAAAGTTACAATAAAGCCAATGATTGACCTTTGAAGCTATTAGAAGTTTTAAATATGTTGTTAAAAATCTGTGGAAAGTTAAAAGAAATTACCAGAGAGAAGCTAGTGAGCTCACCAAATGAGGATTTCAGTGTAGATTTTGTCTATACCAACTGAACTTAAAGGAACAAGTGACAGTTAAAGTTTGAATGGAAGAGCCTGCCATTGTTACTCCACACATCAGGTTGTTGCTGTTTATATTCCTTTGTTGAGCTTATTCTCCATAAGCTTTTTAGCAGGTATATGTTAAGCATTTCTGTTTCATGATTGACAAAATCAGAGGCCATGGATACTGACAACTGACTTAACTGTTTTCTTCTGTCTTTTTCCTGACTTTATACACTGCCTTGTCTTGATTTATAAACAAAACCTGGAAAAGCCCCCAAAATAAGTGTTTTGTGGTTTATGTAGAAATAATATGGAAAATATTGCTGGTACTTTTTGGTGAAGAAAATCAATTTTGTAGTTTATTTCAATCTAAATGAAATGTGAATTTTGGTTATTAAAAAAATAGCTATGACTAATCCTTTTATGAAAATACATGCATCAACTTGATCACATGTACAAATGTGCAGATACCCAGCCCTTAGAAAGGCATGGCAGCTTTGATAGCCTATACACAGAATTCCAACATGTTTTGGTGAGAATAGGTTTCTGTACTCTGGAGACAGAATCTTCCATTCCAGACCTCCTCAGTTTACATGAGTAAATTCAAACAGAAAGAAAAAGAATTACAGCATTGTGTTGTAAGCAAATCCTTAATCTATTGATAAAGAAAATAAAGCAAAGAAAATCAAGTAAAAACAAACATGTTCTCTAGCTCATTCTGATGAACCCAACACAAATGTGGAGGTTATTAGCTTTTCTTCTATTATATATAAGAGTGAAGAGTTAAAAACAAGACATGCAATGTAGAAAACCAAATAAGTAAAGCACAGGGCTGCGTAAATGATATAGAGTGACAAAACTGAAAGCTGCTCTACTCAAAGTTAACTTTCCCATGTGCCAGAAGTTGGAACTCATTTCTTTGGGTTAAGGCATTATCTTTTCTGGGAACCACTCTTTGAGATGTAAATATGGATTGAGAGGTTATTTACTAGCCAATTATTGGGCATTAAATTATTAGTGCTAAATTCATCACCAGATGACCAAGAGATGAGAACAAGTTCTTATGGCCTAGATTCCCCAAGGTTTTCATTGAATTCCAGGCAAGACTGAGCTGTAATATTCTTGGGACAGAGCCAAAAACTGAATTATTTCTAGAATTTCTTTACTTCAACAGTTGTATCACTACAACTCAACAACAACAAAAACAACACAACTTAAAAATAAGCAAAGGACTTGAATAGATGTTTCTCTAAAGAAGAAATGCAGACTAGATGCGGTGGCTCATGCCTATAATTCTAGCATTCTGGGAGGCTGAGGTGGGTAGATTGCCTGAAATTAGGAGTTCAAGACCAGCCTGAGCAAGAGCAAGACCCTGCCTCTAAAAATAACTGGGTGTTGTGGTGGGCGTGTGTAGTCCTAGCTACTTGGGAAGTTGAGACAAGAGGATTGCTTGAGCCCAAGGGTTTGAGGTTGCTCTGAGCAATGATGGCATGGCACTCAAATCCAGGATGACAGAGTGACACTCTGTCTCCAAAAAGCAAAGCAAAACAAAAAAAAAGAAGATATGAAGATTGCCAATAAACCCATAAAAAGATGCTCAACATGACAAAGCATTAGGAATATGCAAATCAAAACCTTAATGAACAACCACTTGACACCCATTTGGGTGTCCATTAATAACAACAACAAAAACTAAAACAAGTGTTGATGAGGATGTGGAGAAACTGGAAATCTTGTACATTGTTGGTAAAATTGTAAATAGTGCCACTGCTGTGGAAAATGGTAGGGTGGGTCCTCAAAAAATTAAACATAGGCCAGGCATGTTAGCTGTCCTGGGAGGCTGAGGCAGGCAGATTGCTTAAGCTCATGATTTCGAGACTGGCCTGAGCAAAAAAAGTGAGACCCCCATCTCTACTTAAAAAAAAAAAAAACAGTAGAAAAGACTCTGAGGATCGCTTGAGCCCAGGAATTGAATGTTGCTGTGAGGTGTGATGATGCCACAGCACTCTACCCAGGGCAACAGCTTGCTCAAAAATAAATAAATAAATAAATAAATAAATAAATAAATAAATAAATAAATAAACATGGACAGTAATTCCACTTCTGGGTATATAACCAAGAGAATTGAAAGCAGCTATTCAAGCAGATATTTGTATACTCATGTTCATAGCAGGATTATTCACAATAGCTAAAATGCAGAAGCAAACCAAAATGCCCATCAGCAGATGGATGGATTTTTAAAAGGTGATGTATAGATCTATAGAATAGAATAGAGAAACTAGAGATGAAACCAGCCACATATTGCTATCTGATCCTTGATAAACCAAAAGAAGCATACATTGGGGAAAAGAACCCCTATTTAATAACAGGGGCTGGGAGAACTGGTTAGCCACATGTAAAAGATTGAAACTGGGCCCACACCTCTTGCCAATTACAAAAATTATCTCTCACTGAAAAAATGATTTAAATATAAGACATGAGACGATAAAAATTCTAGAAGAAAGTATGAGAAAAACTCTTGACAACATCAGCCTGGGAAAAGATTTTATGAAGAAGACCCCCTTGGCAATTGCAGTAACACCAAAAATAAATAAATGGGACATGATTAAGCTAAAAAGCTTCTGCACAGCTAAGGTTACAACAACTAAAGCAAACAGCCTTTAGAATGGAAGAAGATATTTGCATGCAATGAATCTGACAAAGAGCTGATAACTAGAATCTACAGAGAACTCAAACTAATCAACAAGAAAAGAGCAAACGATCCCATTTATAAGTGGGCAAGAGACTTGAACAGAACCTTCTCTGAAGAAGACAGATGAATGGCCAACAAACACTTGGAAAAAATGCTCATTGTTCCGAATCTTCAGAGAAATGCAAATCAAAACCACCGTGAGATAGCACCTAACCCCAGTGAGAATAGCCCACATCACAAAACTCCAAAGCTGCAGATGCTGACGTGGGTGTGGAGAAAAAAGAATATTTTTACACTGTTGGCAGAATTGCAAACTAATACAGCCTCTTTGGAAAGACGTATGAAGGATCCTCAAAGAGCTAAAAGTAAACCTTTCATTTGATCCCACAATCCCATTACTAGGTACCTACCCAGAAGAAATAAAATCATTTCACCACAAGGACATTTACACTTGACTGTTTATTGGAGCTCAATTCACAATCACCAAGATGTGGAATCAACCCAAGTGCCCATCAACCCAGGAATGGATTAACAAACTGTGGTATATGTATACCATGGATTACTATTCAGACATAAAAATGATAGTGACTTTACATATTTTGTACTTACCTGGATACAGTTAAAACACATTCTTAGTAAAATATCACAAGAATGGAAAAGCAAGTATCCAACATACTCAATACTAATATGAAACCTATAGATAAACAACTACACTCTCATATGAAAGAAAAACATGATTATATTCAAGTGGGGAAGGGAGAAGAGGGGGTATGAGTAGGTTCTCACCTAATGTGCCCAATGTAAGGGTATATAGCATAACCCCTGGATGAAGGGCTCAACTACAACTTGAACTTTACCTAAGAAACACAAACAACGTAACCTAATCATTTGTACCCTTATATTAATCTCAAATAAAAAATAAAAATAAAAAGGTGATGTATTCATACAATGAAATATTATTCAGCCTTTAAAAGGAGAGAAATTCTGACACATGCTACATGAAGGAACTTTGAGGACATCATGTTAACCAAAATAAGTCAGCCACAGAAAGAATAATCTAATTCCACTTATATGCAATATCTGGAATAGCCAAAGTCATAGAGACAGAAAGCAGAATGGTGGTTACCAGGAGCTGGGAGAATAGGGAGGTGGGGAGTTAGCATTTAATGAGTAAGGAGTTTCAGCTTGGAAAGATGAAAAAATTCTGGAGATGGATGATGGCGATTGTCACACAACAATGTCAGTGTACTTAATGTCACTGAACTGTGCACGTAAAAGTGGATTAAGTAGTAAATTTTTTTTGCTATTTATATATTTTACCACAATAAAGAACTTTATATTGACTGTGTACCATAGTACTTCTAATCCTTAGGGTGATACTATGTGACTAATATTTATAAAATTCTTAAAAACAGTAGTATCTTAAAATGTTTTGTACACATGTTCTCCATCGTAATGCACGCATATCCAAGTTTGTTTTGATGCTTTAGAACGCCCCCCAAATCTTAAGACAGACTTGATGCGTGATAAAGATGTTTGCCCTGAAACTGGAAAACAGGACATACCGTCCTTGACAGCGATCTGAGAAGTGAAAGTGCAGAGTTTCTCAACCACGGAGCTATCAACATTTGGGCGAGATAATTCTTTGTTATGAGAGGGAGATCATTGGATTAGCAGCATCCCTGGCTCTACCCACTAGGTGCCAGTAGTAAGAGAGACAAATTGAGCCCTGCAAAAGGTGGTCCTAGAAAGGCAGAAAGCAGAGTGTCCTGGACAGAGGTGACCTGAAGACATTATATGCCTGTGAGGATGAGGAAGCAAACTGCATACTGAAACATGTTGCTTAGGGTTACTGGGTGCCCGTAGGGAGACTATGTTAACTGAAATTGTTTAAAACAATTCTTAACTCTCTAGGTAGGCAAAAGAATTATTTCTCTTTGAATTTTCTTTCTGTGACTAAAGTGATTTCTTTGGGATCTCTTCCTTGTTTTCACTGGGCCCTTTAAGCCACACAACGATGTCACACAGTGAGTGTGCAGTTCTTTGAACTTCACTTCGGGGCAGGACAAACTTTCCATTTTAGGGTTTTTGCTGTAATCTCAAGCTATTCAATAATGAGCCTTAGGCCTTAAGAATTTTAAAAATGCATTGACAATAATTGCACATATTTATGGGGTATATGTGATACTTTGATGCATGCATACGGTGTGGAATGATCAAATCAGGGTATATGGGATATCCATTGCCTCAAACATTTATCATTTCTTGGTGTTGAGAACATTACAAATCTTCTAGCTATTTTGGTATATACAGTAAATTGTTAAATATACTCACCCTACTGGGCTACCAAACACTAGCACTTATTCCTTCTACCTAACTGTATACATGTACCCATTAACCAACCTGTCTTCACACTTGCCTCTTTCCAGCCTCCAGTATCCATTATTCTACTCTCTTCCTCCGCATATGAGTGAGAACATGCCATATTCATCTTTCTATGTCTGGCTTGTTTCATTTGACATAATGACCTCCAGTTTCAGCTATGTTGCTGAAAATAGCAGGATTTCATTCTCTCTTTTGCGGCTGAATAGTATGTCATTCTGTACATGCACCACATTTTCTTCATCCATTCATCTGTTGATGGACACGTAGGTTGATCCCACATCTTGGGTATTGTGAATAATGCTGCAATAAACATGGGAGTACAGATGTCCCTTTGATTTACTATTCTTTTCTTTTGGATAAATACCCAGAAGTTGGGTTGCCAGATCACATGGTAGTTTTTTTGTTTTGTTTTGAGACAGAATCTCAAGCTGTTGCCCTGGGTAGAGTGCTATAGCGTCATAGCTCACAGTAACCTCCAACTCTTGGGCTCAAGTGATCCTTTTGCCTCAGTTTTGCTATTTTTAGTAGAGACAGGGTCTTGCATTTTGCTCAGGCTGGTCTCAAACTTGTGAGCTCAAGCAATCCACCTGCCTCGGCCTCCCAGAGTGCTAGGATTACAGGTGTGAGCCACCACACATGGCCATAGTAGTTCTATTTTTAGTTTTTTTGAGAAACATCCATACTGTTTTCCATAATGGCTGCCATAGTAATTCATATTTCCACCAACAGTGTAATATTTTTATGATTATAGCTTCCATTTACTTTGCACCCTACTATGTGCCTGGCACCATACATAGGACTTAATTCATACCTTCACTTTAATCCATATTAACATTTCTCATATCAATGTCTGTGAGGAAGACGTTATAATCCTCATTTTCTAGGTGATGAAACTAAAGCTCAGGAAGGTTAAGAGACTTATGCAAGGATGCACGGCTAAGAAGAGATAGATTCAAAAGTAAGTCTGTCTGAGCAAGGAGTTTGCTCTTTCCATTGCTCTTCACACAGTGCCTCTCGTGGTTGCTCTGGACTACCTTACTTCAAAGGAGATTTCACCTGGAGAACTGGAGGCCCCTAGTCTGGGGACTTGGGTGGGTGTGGGATAAGTCAGGCCAGAAGGCTAGAAACTAGGTAAAGGAAGCACACCAGATGCTTATACCGAATTTCCAAGTATAACCATTTCCTTCTCTATGAATTGACTCACTCCCTGAATGTATTTGGCAGGTTTCTCCCGAGAAACAGAACCAATAAGATATATCTATAAAAAGAGATTTACTATGAGAAATTAGTTCATGTGTAGCTCGGCACCTGTGGCTCAAGCAGCTAAGGCGCCAGCCACATACACCTGAGCTGGCGGGTTCGAATCCAGCCTGGGCCTGCCAAACAACAATGACAGCTGCAACCAAAAAATGGCCGGGTGTTGTGGCAGGTGCCTGTAGTCCCAGTTACTTGGGAGGCAGAGGCAAGAGACTCGCTTGAGCCCAGGAATTAGAGGTTACTGTGAGCTGTGATGCCACAGTGCTCTACCCAGGGTTACAGCTTGAGGCTCTGTCTCAAAAAAAAAAAAAAGAGGAAGAAATTAGTTCATGTGATTATAAAGACAGAGAAGTCCCATGATCTACAGTCTGCAAGCTAGAGACCCAGGAAAGCCAATGGTATAATTCTAGTGTGAGTCTGAAAGCTAAAGAACTAGGGGAGCCAATGGCATAAATCCCAGTACAAGGGCAGGAAAAGATGCATGTCCTAACTCAAGCAGGCATACAGGAAGCAAAAAAGGGCAAATTCCTCCACCTTTTGTTCTACATGGAATGACCATCAGAGCTGTTGTCATAAGGCACACAAAACACACGACAATAATGAATGCCACTGAGCAAGATACTGCCACACATCGACACTAACACAGCTATGAGACACTGATAATACTAAGGTTATGAAACTTTATTAAGTTGTTTGTACAGTGCTGCCAGTGTAAGTGCAAGGTGGTAAGTTCTGAAACTTAATTTTCATACCTCACACAATGACAGCTCAGATGGCCATTCCAGACAAAGAGTTCCAAAATTGCTCTGAAGGGTGGACTAGGCACTGGCATCTGTGTATAGCCTCCCAAAGGGAGTACTTCAAAGGTGATCACAGTGATATTCAGCAATGATATATGTAGCACTTTTTCTAAGAGGAATTCATGAACTTAATTGTCAGACCTCATATTTAAGCCCTCAACTGAGTGGATGATGTCAACCTAAATTGGGGAGGGCAATTTAGTGAGTCCATGCGTTTAAATGCTAATCTCACCTGGAAACACTCTCACAGACAATCAAAAATAATGTTTTAAGCACATCTTGGCCTAGTCAAGTTCACATGTAAAATTAACGACTGACTACACCGTGTCTTTCTAGAGCTGGGATAGCATGGGATGTTGGTATCTTCTGAATATATAGAATGCCCCACTTGTTACCATACAACTTCCAAAACTAATAATAGTATTCAAAGTCTGGCCTTGGGCCAGCAGTGTGACCAGTCATCTGGTTTTAGCACTGAAAGTCCCACATCTGGGTAAACCCCTAAGGCCCATACAAGATAGCATGGTTGGTCCACACCATAAACCAGCAGCATCAGTATCAACTGGGAAATTGTTAGAAAGTGGTGGGCACTGTCCTGAACCTAGTGAATCAGAAACTCTAGGAGCGGAGCCCAGGAATCTGTGTTTTAATAAGCCATCTATGTGATTCTGATGCATACTAAAGTGTAAGAAGAACTGTCCAAAGTAAACCTTTGTGATGCCTGAAAAAAGTGTTCTATCATCCTTCAGGATAATTCCAATCTGCTTTTTTCTCTGAACCTCCAATTAGATGTAAAACATGACATTGAGAGGAACCCTGTTGCTTTCGCTTCATTTTGCTTTATATCTCCCAGACTGTAATTACCAAATTGGAGCTTTGTGTGAAGTGAATTAATCCATTAGTCAAGCATTTGTTGAATACCTACTATGCATTCATTCTGTTTCCCACCACTGTCCTTAAGGTTTTTCTCTGAATTTGGTAGTCACATTGCCTATATAGCATTGAACACTAACTTCTAGTTAATGTTAACCAAAAGCACTTCAGGTAGGATTTTGTAGATTTTAATAAGCTAGAAATAGTTTTTCTATGTTGCCATTAAGAACTTAGTGTACCTCTCTAAAGGGTAAAGAGTTTCAGACAGAAAGGAAAACTTGTGCATGAGAGAGAGAGAGAGAGAGAATGAATTTTGGTAAAATAGGTAAGATCACTACACTCCGCAGATCTCGGCTTTAACCTAAGTAGATGCAAAATATACCATGAACATTACAAGAAAATGCATTGACACGACAGGAGCCAGAAGATTGTAGATAGGTGTTAGAACTCAAGGCCTAACTGTAAAGTGAGGGCCCCAGTGACAGATGATGTCAATGAATTTCAGCTAATAAATCACATACCAAAAATAGCAAGGAGGAGAGGGAGAGAAGG
>CAUYRH010042789.1:0-28218 GCA_963574655.1 Perodicticus potto | reverse complement strand
TCTTTTGCCCATCCTGAGATGGGATCACTTGTTCTTTTCTTGCTAATACGTTTGAGTTCTCTGTGGATTCTGGTTATTAAACCTTTGTCAGAGGCATAACCTGCAAATATTTTCTCCCATTCTGAGGGCTGTCTGCTTGCTAAACTTACTATATTCTTGGCTATACAGAAGCTTTTTAATTTGATCAGGTCCCAGTAGTGTATCTTTGATACTGCTTCAATTGCCTGGGGAGTCCCCCTCATAAAATACTCACCTAGGCCGATTCCTTCAAGAGTTTTCCCTGCACTTTCTTCTAGAATTTTTATAGTTTCATGTCTTAAGTTTAAGTCCTTAATCCAGTGAGAGTCTATCTTAGTTAATGGTGAGAGGTGTGGGTTCAGTTTCAGTCTCTTACAGGTCTCTAGGCAGTTCGCCCAGCACCATTTGTTAAATAGAGAGTCTTTTCCCCACTGAAAGTTTTTAGTTGCCTTGTCAAAGATCAAGTAACAGTAAGTAGCTGGATTCATCTCTTGTTTCTCTATTCTGTTCCAGACATCTACCTCTCTGTTTTTGTGCCAGTACCATGCTGTTTTGATCACTATTGATTTATAGTAGAGTCTCAGGTCTGGTAGCGTGATTCCTCCTGCTTTGTTTTGATTTCTGAGTAATGTCTTGGCTGTTCAAGATTTTTTCTGATTCCATATAAAACTAAGTATTATTTTTTCAAGATCTTTAAAATATGACAATGGAGCTTTAATAGGAATTGCATTAAAATTATATATTGCTTTGGTAGTATAGACATTTTGACAATGTTGATTCTTCCAAACCATGAGCATGGTATGTTTTTCCATTTGTTAACATTTTCAGCTATTTCTTTTCCTCAAATTTCATAGTTCTCTTTATAAAGATCTTTCACATCCTTTGTTAGGTAAACTCCCAAATATTTCATCCTCTTTGGCACTACTGTGAAAAGGATAGAGTCCTTGACTGTTTTTTCAGCTTGGCTATTGTTGGCGTATATAAAGGCTAACGATTTATGGGTGTTGATTTTGTAGCCTGAGACACTGCTGTATTCCTGGATCACTTCTAAAAGTTTTGTAGTAGAGTCCCTGGTGTTTTCCAGATATACAATCATATCATCTGCAAAGAGTGAAAGTTTGATCTCTTCTGACCCTATGTGGATACACTTGATCGCCTTTTCTTCCCTAATTGCAATGGCTAAAACTTCCATTACAATGTTGAAGAGCAGAGGAGATAATGGGCAACCTTGCCTGGTTCCTGATCTAAGTGGAAATGACTTCAGTTTAACTCTATTCAATATGATATTGACTGTGGGTTTGCTGTAGATGGCCTCTATTAGTTTAAAAAATGTCCCTTCTATATCAATTTTTTAAAGTGTTATAATCATGAAGGGATGCTAGATATTGTCAAAAGCTTCTTGAGAGAATCATATGGTCTTTATTTTTTAATTTGTTTATGTGCTGAATTACATTGATAAATTACATTGATAAATTACAATGATAAATCTTGAGAAGATCTAGTGAACATTTTTAATCCTTTTTTCGCTGTGTGAGTTGGACTTTGATAAAAAGTTTCTGGATGAGTTTACTTCTGTGTTGGGGGATTACACTGGGCATTATGGAGAATAGGTCTGAGAATATCCTGGAGAGCTGGTTTAGTTATGGCAAAGTTCTTCAACATGTTGATGTCATTAAAGTATTTAATTTCTGTATCATAAATGAAGCTCAGTTTAGCTGGATACAAGATCCTGAGTTGAAAATTTTTTTGTTTTATGAGATTAAAAGCTGATGACCATTCCCTTCTCGCTTGAAAAGTTTGATCAGAGAGATTTGCAGTTATTCTAACATTCTTCCCCTTGTAGGTTATTGATTTCTTGCGTCTGGTTGCTTTCAAAATTTTCTCCTTCATATTTACTTTAGTGATCTTAATTATGATGTGCCTTGGGGATGTCTTATTCGGGTTGAGTCATGCTTGGTTTCTGAAACTGCCTGCGATCTGAATTTCAGAATCTCTTGGCATGTCTGGAAAGTTCTCTTTCATAATCCCATGAATAAGGGATTCTGTGTCTTGTGAAGCTGCTTCATTGCTTTTGGGGATCCCTATGAGGCGAATATTGGTTTTCTTCGAGTATCCCAGAGCTCTCTGAGAGAGTGATCTGTTTTTGTCTTCCATTTCTCTTGCTCTTTGGAGGTTTGAGAGCATTGGAAAGCTTTGTTTTCCATGTCAGAAATCCTTTCTTCTGCTTGCTCCATTCTGTTACTGAGGGATTCTACTGAATTTCTCAGCTCTTTAAGGGGTGCAACTTCTTGTCTCAATGTGTCAAAATCTTTGGTATTTTGTCTTTGAATTTGTTGAATTCTTGAGACATCTTTTGGGTCATCTTTTGAATTAGTGTTTGAAATTCTAATTCCATCTTTTCCTCCATTCTGCTGATCTTATTTGCAATCTAGATTCTGAATTCGATTTCAGACTTCTCAGCCATTTGCCTATGCAGGAGATCTTGTGCTGTGTCTGCCTTGTTTTTACTTGGAGGGGTTGGTCTACTCTGATTATTTGTATTGCCAGAGTTTTTCCATTGATTCCTCCCCATGGTTGTTTTTCACCATTGCGTTTGGCCCTTCAAGTGGTGTGCGCAGGGCCGTGCGGTTGTCTGGGAAGTTTTTGACTGGTGGTGGGCATGCAGAGAGGCCTGGCAGTCATCGGTGGGGTCCCTGGTAGTAGGCAGGCCTGTGGAAGCCCTGCAAGGTCGGGCGTGGAGCCTCACGGTCGCCAGGGGATTTACTCGCCAGGGGTGGACCTGCAGGGGCCCTGAGGGTGCCAGGCGGAGGCCTGCCTGCTCACCGGGGGAGTTCCTGGGTCGGGGCAGACCTGCAGAGGCCTGGTGGTTGCCAGCAGAGTCTCTAGCAGATGGTGGACCTGCGGAAGCCCAGCAAGCACGGGCATAGGGCCAGGCAGATGCTGGGAACATTTCTGGCCGTGGGCCGCCCTGCAGAGGCCTGGCGGTTGCAGGCAGAGTTCCTGGCAGAAGGCAGGCCTGCAGAAGCCCTGCAAGCTCGGGCAAGGAGCTGCATGGTCGCTAGGGGATTTACTCACCAGGGGCGGACCTGCAGGGGCCCTGCGGGTGCCAGGCAGAGGCCTGTGTGGTCGCCAGGGGAGTTCCTGGCTGGGGGCAGACCTGCAGAGGCCTGGGGGTCACTGGCAGAGTCTCTAGCAGACAGTGGCCCTAGGGAAGCCCGGCAAGCACGGGCGTAGGGCCAGGCAGTTGCCAGGAGCGTTTCTGGCCGTGAGCTGCCCTGCAGAGGCTTGGGGTTGCAGGCAGAGTTCCTGGCAGAAGGCAGGCCTGCGGAAGCCCTGCAAGCTCAGGTGCGGAGCCGCATGGTCACCATGGGATTTACTTGCCAGGGGCCAGCCTGCGGGGGCTCTGCGGGTGCCAGGCGGAGGCCCGCGTGGTCAGCAGGGGAGGAGTTTCTGGTCGGGGGCAGACCTGCAAAAGCCTGGCAGTCGCTGTCAGAGTTTCTAGTAGACAGCGGGCCTGTGGAAGCCTGGCAAGCTCAGGGCGCAGGACCAGGCACTCGCCTGTGGCTTCCCTGGCCGGAGGAGAGGGAGGCTTGCTGTGGCTCCCCGGAGTCTGAGGGTACCACTTTGGATAGTCCTTGGGTGATTGACCCAGTTCAAGAGGTCCAAATCAATTGTCCCAGTTAGCACCAGTCTAAGGTGGGAGAGTTCAAAAGGTCTCTGGCAACTAGATAACAGGGGTCTGCTGGCAGGTCAATTATGACTCACTCCAGTGGTCCATGAGGTCAGAAGGACCCACCCCACAAATAAATTAGTCTGGGAAGGTTGATGCTTCCTTCCCCACCTTGCACCTCTGTCACACCCAGTCACTGGTAACAGAGCATGGTTGTGATCCAGTTCCCTCCAATGAGCAGATGCTTCAGGGGTTTGTTCCTGTCTGAGTCACAGGGAGATCTTTGTCTCCTCAGCCAGGCTGCCACTCTCTGACACTATCCGGCAGTGGGAGTGAGGCTTGACAACCTCATGTTCTTAATGGGGGCTGGGGTGGTTTACTCAGTTTTAGCCCTGCCCCAGATTGATGTTGCTTACAGAACAGAACAACTTCGCAGAATTTGTTTCTGTCCCGGCTATATTCCCCTGTGGATTAGATACTGTTTAAGGAACTCAGCCCTGTCTATGCCACTTCCCAGTCTTGGCTGCAGTTTATGTTAGGGCGGAGGCAATCAGAACTTGCACTTAGCTGTCAATTCCAGCCTCTGTCTGCCCATCTTTGTCTCAGCTATGATCCCCTGAGGGCCGGGTGCATCTGAGGCTCAGTGAAGCAGTTGTCTGGGTCAGCCCTGCCCTGGGAGTCTGTCTCTGAGTGTGTATTCTAGTATCTGTGCTCCACCCAGGCTGGTACCGCCTCAGGCATATCCTTTACTCACAGGGCCTGCATTTCCATTCCAGATCTGTTCCGCCAATGGCTGCTACCGGAGAAGATGCCTGGCTTTCTCTGGTTGCCCTGAGAGACTGGGCGTGTCCTTTCAAAATATCCCCCGGGGTGTAAGTCCTATTGTTCCCACAAAGGCTGCTGTTCTGTGCCTCGGGGCACCACCTGTTCTGTATGGTTCCCTCTCAGTTGATGGTCCTCTTCTTTCTCCTGTGCCAGAGAATCAGCACAGATCAGCAAAAGCCCATGCATCGTCTGCACCCCTTGAGATAATGCCCAAGAATCTGGACTCCATGGGGGACAGGCTTCCAGACCACAGGGTGAGAGTGGAGGGGAATGCTAGGAGTTCAAAATTGCAGGTAGAGAATATATACAGTTTTATGCCTGGCAGGAGAGTGCCATGGCACCCTAGTAGGGGAAGGAGGTCTGGTTTTTAGAGGGTCTCTCCCGTGGGATAAAATCGGAGGATATTTGAACTCCACTTACTTGTTTGTATGGAGTGTACTGCGAGCCGTTCTTATGGGTAGGGGACTCTCGTCCTCTTGGCAATGGATTTTGTACCTTTTCTTTGTATCCTTGGGGTAGCAGCTCACCTCAGCAGGGTTGATATGCGTTCTTCAACCTTCTCTCTTGGATCAGATCCAAAACATCAGCTTTCTTGCTAAAATTCTGTCCTTTAACTCTCCTTCTGTACGGGAGCTTCTGTGGAAAGTTGGCTTCAGTCAGCCATCTTGCTTCCGCCCCCTTAGAAGACTGTTTTCTTTACTGCACCTATAAGGTAGCCGTAGTTACACATTAATAAGTTATGAGCTACTATTTCAGAGAAGTTACTCTACCAATAATAAATAGTCTATGTTCTGTTCTTTCCTCTTGGAAATCTGTATGGAATAAAATTAATTCAGGAAACAACAACCTCAGGAAGCAAGAAAGCTTAATTCATTTCATAACTAGCCTTTGCCCCTTTCTCAAAGTTATTAAGTAGTGTTTAGACTTATTCTAGTATATTAGTTGATTTTTCAGACTCTATGTTTTTTTTTTATTTCAAAATATTAGGGGGATGCAAAGATCTTTGCTGTATGGACAGCTTTTATAATGCTTAACTCAGGGCTATTAGTGTGCACATCCCACTGTAGCGCACATCCCCTAATAGTGTTCCTTGTAACTGTTAGAAGGTTTTTACCCCTCCCTCCTTCAGACCCTGATGTTGAGAATTATTTCATTTTACACATTCCTTCAAGGTCATCTCTCACCATCTTCTTTTTCAGCACCTGGTACAAGTGGCATCGCATGTTTCTACTTATCTACACTTGAGACTAGTAATTGACCCCGGGTTTCCTTTGCTTCCTTTTTTGTCATTCAACAACATAGAAATAGGATATCCTATAGGAATTCTGGTCTGTTTTTTTTTTTTTTTCAAATTAGCCATTACTTGAAAGCCCTGGACACTCTAATCTGACCTTTCTTCTTCCAATCTCATGTATTCTTTTAGCAAATATGTTATTTGTCAATATGATCATGTCCTTGCTCATGATCTATAGCAACCTAATTTGTATATTGCTGTCTGGCTTCTCTCAGATATTTCTGCTTAGCAAATTGTGAAAAAGGTTTTTGTGCCAGGGCAGGAGGTATGTCTTCTGGATGACTTCTGAATTTGCATCTCTGGGTGGAGTTGTGTGTAGGAAGGTAATGCCTTTTTCTGTTCTACATTTAGTTTTGGAAAAAAAGTACAGATTATCCTAGGGGAAACCAGGGATACTCAAACACCTGCAGAAGTAGTGTAACTGTCTGAACTCATTTGGTTCTTAGATCACATAGTCATTAGGTGGGCAGTCTGGGTAGTCTTCCTGACCGTGTAGACTGAGCCCCAACCCTTGCTTCTAGTTGACATTCCTATCTAGCGCTGGGCCATGCAAATATGAGGTAGATATGGAGTAACATTATGTAGTAAATGAAAGTGTGGGATCTGGAGTGAGCCAGTGAAATCCAGGTTTTCCACTTAAAATTATGTGATCTTGGACGAATTAATTAGCCCCCCCTTTTTTGTCTTAACCTTCTTAAAAGTAAAGCATATGTTAATAATACCTACACTGTAGAATTATTGAGATTAAGTGAAGGACTTGGAATGTTTTAAATGTTAAATATACATAAACTATTATTTTTAAATTACTTTCAGAGCAGGTAAAGACTATTTTTCTAAGTTTGTGCTGAAAAGTTTTTTTGTCTATAGTCAAAGAAATGCATTCTTGTTGCAACATTTTGAGTGAAGTCTTTTTTTTTTTCTGTTGTACTCTGTTACTGTATGAAATAAACTTAGTAACATAATACATATATCTTTTGAATACATATATACATTTGAATGATCATTAAAACTGTAGTTGTACTTTCATAATGGTTTTAGTAAAATGTTTTCAAAGGTGACAGAAATATTTCCTTTCCAGCAGCATGATTTATTTTCATATTGGTTTTGGGGCTTTGGGCTGGTACTATTTTGCATGACATCTAAAAATGATACTAAGAACATTAACATATTTTCTTCATGGACTCAGTCTTAAGTCTTTGAAAAATAAGGATTTTTTATTAGTATTGATAATTTGATTCTATCAAAATGATTTCTGAACCTCATAGAAAAACTTGAGCTGTTACAGGTGATTGCCACATGTATATTTTCATTGTAACATAACAAGTACTAGGATGTTTTCTGTTCCTTTGGATTTTGCATGAGTTGGTGCTTTAATCCTCAGGCACTGAGTCTCGATAACCTCTGGTGCTGTGGCATTCTGTTTCCCTCCAGTTCTCATGGGCTCCAGCCTTGAATTTAGAACTAACTGCCTCATTACTGCATAACTTCAGGTTTCTTGTCATCAACAGATAGCCTGAAGTGGAATGCATGCTATTTAAAGACAGCAATGTTTTTCTTTTCTTTCCTTTTTTACCTTTGAATAATACATAAGTGTGAAAAATAGCACCTTCAAGATTAATAAGTTTTGCATGCCAAGTAGAATTTCAAAAAGTTTTTATCTTAAATGCTACTTTATTGCCTATAAAGTTATATCCATATGAGGTAGGGAAAGGATTTCATATTTATTTGGTAGCTTTTCACTGTCAGGCACTTTGCATAAGTTGTACTATTTAATTCTCATAATAGCTTCTGCAAGTAGGAATTACTACCTTCTTTTTATAGAGACGGCAAGTGAGAGTCAAACGGCAGTATGATTTGCAGACCTACGACGTTTGAACCTCACTCAGATACCCAAGACAGTCCACTTTTCCACTCTACTGCCTGGAGTGACAGAGGGAGATATGTGTGTCGTGAAAATGGAAATGGCCGTGGCCATCTGGAAGGACAGTTCTGCCAAGTTCTAATATGAAAAGTGATGGACTTTGTCATGGCCAAACATTAACATAAAGCTGAACCTCTTCATAGAATAAAACACTCCTATAAAACATTCTGACGTAGACACATTTTAGTTCTGAGTTTTGTTTCTGTGCATGAGGGTACAGCATTGGCTGTAATTATTATTGCTGCTATAGTAACTTTGTACATTAATGGCAGTGTCATTAGGCAAGGGGAATTTTCCACTTTGGCAAGAGCTTGATTGTTCTCTCTAGATTTCCCTTAATCTCCTGCTGAGATCTTGTTAAACATTTTGAGGATGAACTAATCCGTGTTTTGCATCTTTTCAACAATATAAATGCTTTTTTTTTCCAGCATAATTTTATGTGAGAATATTCAGATAAAAATAGATGAAAAGACTCTCTCAGCTGCTATGGTCTGGAAACACAGGCTGGGTTAGTGATGCTCATGGGGGGGCAAGCTTGGTAAGGTTTATCCTGAGGTAGGGACTTGAGATAGATGTTTGTAATGGGCAACAACTTAAAGAAAATTTCTAATTGTTTATTCTTTTACTCTCAAAATTAATGGTTCCAGGTCACTTGCAGATGCTGAAATTCCTTTTGGAGGTCTTAAGTGAGGAAGGCGGTTCATTGACAAAATCCTAATAGCCAAATTGATAAGCCTTTGATAGTGCCTGTTGATGCATCAAAGTTAACTTTGCTCTTCCCTTACTTTAGTGAGTCCCTTCAACCTATGTATGGAACACTTACTTTGAAACTAATTCTCCCAGAAAGAGAAACAATTCTAATTTTCCTGTAAAGTGCTTTTGGAGGTTTAGCATTCATAGATTAAAGTGGGCTTTGTGTTGTTTACAGGTCAAGATAGTTCATTGAAAGTGATTGGTATATTACAACTTGTAACAAGGAGATAGTGTGTATTATGGTGTTCTGATATATTAGGTGGAAATATGTTTTGATGTCATTGATGGCAAGAATCTTACCGTGTAAATATGTAGAGACATAGGTAATAAACTAGTCTTTCCTCTTTTTCCTGTATGTTACAGGGTGCATATTTTAAACTTCAACAGGATAATGTAGTTTTCACTTTATATTCTCTATTACTAATATGAATCTTCAGATTTTCTGAAGATAGTTCTCATGATGTGGTTTGAAATAGAGTCGGAAATCAGACATCTGTATGAAAACTGAAATAGTCAAATGCCTCAACATATAAGGTGGTAGAATAATTGTGTCATTTTCAGTTATTATATGGTTCAGAATAATGAGTGCTTATAAATACAACCATTTCTCTTATATTTGATACCAAGACCATAGATGTAGCTTGTTTTATAGGTGAGATTTATAAATTCTCTCAGAACAGTAGAAGACCTCTCTCTAAATTATATGTTTAGCTTTTACCAAGTTTAATTTAAAGTATTGGTTTAATCATTCTGAAGTAATTTTTTTGACTATCATTTAAAATAGCATGTAAAAATACATTTTCTAAATAATATTAAAGATAGTATCTTAAATGGGATGACACAGTAGAAAATTTCATTTAAGATTTTTGTTTTCAAGGCAGATAAAGGTAGAACAGATAAACTAAATCTTTTATAGAATGTTTTCTGGTAAGACCCATTCTTGTGTATGGGAGCCACATTTATTCATTAAAAAAATTTACCTGCATTTATCTTTGGATCATCATCTTAGACTTTTCTTCAGTGTTAATGAGTTGGGAAGGCAATGAGGCCTGAACTGTTAATCTAAGCAACTGCCTAAATTAGTTTTACATTTCCCATAAAAATTATCTTTGCAATTCTACTGTAAAACTCTATTTACATCCCAAATCCTTTCATTTTCCTACTCAGGAAAGGATTCTTTTATCTGCATGCTTTTATAAAGCATTCTATATTATAATGATATTAAGATATGTGAAACCTATGTTTAAAATTCCACAGAATCTAGTGATGACCTATCAAAGAGCAAATATAACAAAAGTTTCAGTAGGTCAAAGGAACCCAAACAAAATAATCTCAGACAAAGCTTTTAAATATTATATACAAGTAAATTTGTAACAATGTCAGTGTTTTTCCATGAACTATATCTTGAGGTGTTTCACACACAGAGGATTTTTTTTTTTGAGACAGAGTCTTAGTTTGTTGTCCTCGGTAGAGTGCTCTGCTATCAGTGCTCACAGCAAACTCAAACTCTTGGGCTAAACCGGTTCTTTTGCCTCAGCCTCCTGAGTAGCTAGGACTACAGGCACCTGCCAGAACTCACAGCTATTTTTAGAGATGGAGGTCTTGCTCTTGCTCAGGCTGGTCTTGAACCCATGAGCTCAGGCAATCCACCCACCTTGGCCTCCCAGAGTGCTAGGATTACAGGCGTGAGCTACTGTGCCCGGCCCCACACTGAGGATTGTTAATAGTATCATGGCAGCTAGAACAAAGTGTAAGAGCAAAAGAAATCACAGACTGCTAGATGGGTCACTCACTTGATGAAGAAAGACTGTGAGGGGACAAAGATTCTTAGTTTGCAGAAGGTAAAGATTAAGGAAAAATTTATAAGAATTAGAGAGACAAAATACAATATTATCTTAGCAATCATTTAAAAATTCCCTTATAAAAATATTAAGAAACGAAAATTATGCAAAAAAATGGTGGTTTAATTTTGGGGGTTATTTCTGAAACTAAAATGAAATAAGTCTAAGGATTAAAAACATTCTCCATAGAGATATGAAGAAGGGGTTGGGGCAGAGAAGGAAGAAAATATGAATCTTAAACAATGTGGGAAATATTAGCATCTTGTATACATCTATCTCCATGTAAGTTTTCGAAAGAATTCTATCAAAAGATCCTAAAATTGTATTTGTTATAATAAGCAATATTATATTAATGTGGCTACTGGGAAGAAGTGTGCTTACATTTCCAAATAAAATTTTCTCATCTCATCTCACTCACTGCAGAGCAAATCTGATTATAGCCATCACTTTATGGTAAATAATAATGATAACACTAAGCAGCAAATTTAAAATAATCCTAGTATTACAGTCAATGGTAACTTCAAACATTTTTGTTCACTGTGTTGAAAAATGCCAAGTTTTATTCTTCAGACAGTAGCTATAGGATCATCGGGACATTAGAGGAATTTTGTGATATAACACAGTTAAAATTTAAAAGGATTTGACTTTCAGTTTTTAATTTTATTCAGGTAGCAACTTTAGGACTCTTCTAATGCCTCCTAAATGTTAAATCCCTTGAATACTTATTGAACATCTATGATACTGGAATATTGAACACCTAAAGAATTGGATGTTATAGATGCTGGAGACACAGTGTGAAAAATACTGAAGTCCTTACCCTCCTCATTCTTACTTTCCCCCGGGAAGAGACAGACAGTATTCCCATGGACAATTGCATTTACAGTCTGCCTGTCTGTATTAAGTGCTTTCAAAATAACAAAGCAGGATAGAGTAAAAGAACCAATAACAACCTTTAGCATAGCTTCTTTGTAATAAAATATATCTATTCTTGACTTCCTTTTGTCAATAAATTTACTAATAATAAACTCTAGAATTATACTTTGAGATTCCAATTATAATCATGCACAATTGATTTCTCCACTTTTTCACATATTACAAAGAACAGATCATAATCTAGGAAATTTGGATCATGCAGAGAAAAGATTTCGGATAAAAATGACCCATGGAAATAAAGACTGACGTCTTGTTTGCTGTAAGAAGCCACAGGTAAATACCTACAAAAGTGTTGAATTAGCCCATGGATACATGAATGGGAGCCTTGAAGAGAAGCAGTTTTAATCAGAGGTAGTTTTAAACCTTATTAAAATTTTTATATCAGGTGTAGTTAAATAGGATTGAGTACATAATTTATAATCCACATAGTTTAAATGTTGATTGCTGAAAACATACATTTAAAATATAACTGCATTAGGAATCTGAGTAAGAAGTCTGCCCGTTTGCTGGTAGAGTAGGTGATCTGTGGCAGGTAATTAATAAATAAATACTTGTTTCAGGGAGAGTCTGTTTAAGTGAGTGGAAATTGGAACTGTTCCATCCTTGGAGGCACTTGATTGGGTTGGTGGCCCAGGAGGACGAAGGACCCACTGTGCCATAGACAATTGGAAAGCAGTTAAAATTTTTTAAAGTTTTTTTTTTTAATAAACACTGCTTTTGAATATATAATTCATATACCATTCCATTCAACTATTTAAAGTGTCCAATTCAATTTTTCTTTGAGGATATTTCTTTGAGGATGCAGCCATAGACACACCTTAATTTTAGAACATTTTATCTCCCCTCAAAGAAACTCTAAACCCATCAGCAGTCACTCCCTATGCCTCTACCCCTGCTTATCTTAGGCACCCACTATCTGTTTTCTGTCTCTATAATCTTACCTACTTTGGATATTTCATTCAGACTTTTAATGGCTAAGAAATATTCCATTGTATGGAAATATACTACATTTTGTTTTTTCAGTTTAGTTGATGGATATTGGGTTGTTTCCACGATTTGGCTGTTATATACCTAGGGATGGAATTGCTGTGTCATATGGCAACTCCACATGTACCTTTTTGAGAAACTGTCAAACTGTCTTCTAACACAGCGAATCATTTTACATTTTCTTTCTTTTTTTTTTTATTTTTTGAGACAGAGCCTCAAGCTGTTACCCTGTGGCATCACAGCTCACAGCAACCTCCAATTCTTGGGCTCGAGCAAGTGTCCTGCCTCCGCCTCCCAAGTAGCTGGGACTACGGGCACCCGCCACAACGCCTGGCCATTTTTTGGTTGCAGCCGTCATTGTTGTTTAGCGGGCCCGGGCTGGATTTGAACCCGCCAACTCAGGTGTACGTGGCTGGCACCTCAGCCCATTGAGCCATGGGTGCTGAGCCGTCTTTTTACATTTTCATCAACAACATACCAGGGTTCCAGTTTCTCCATCTCCTCTCCAACACTTGCTTGTGGCTGTCCTTTTTTATTATAGCCATCCCAGTGGATGTAATGTGGTGTCTCCCTGAAGTTTTGACTTTCCCTAATGACTAACGATGAACATTTTTTTGTGTAGTGTTGGTCATGTATGTATCTTCTTTGGAGAAATGTCTCTTCAAATCCTTTGCCCAGGTTTTATTAGCTATTTGTCTTTTTCATTGTCAAGTAATGAATCTCTTTAAATATTTTAAATAAGGCGTACAAGTCCCTCATTAGACATATGATTTGCACATTTTCTTGATGTAGTGTTTGCAGCATGAACTTTTTTGAAAGCTTGGTGAAGTCCAGTTTATCTAGTTTTTGTTTTATTGCTTATGGTTTTGGCATCATGTGATAAACACTTGAATGTGCACTGGGTAAACATCTATGTTGTGCTACCCAGGATCCATACCAAAATATTGAATTAAATTTTTTGTTGGGGCATATCCCAGTTCAGATACTATGTCTGCCTATTGCCCACTAGATAAAGCAAACTTCTCGGCATTCTGCTCGGGCTTGGAGCTAAACTATCCACTTTCATGACTGCCAGAGTTGTCCCTTCTGTGACCCAGCCAATTCTGTCACCCTGTGTACATTTCTGGCTCTGTGCTTTTTGCTTGTGAGGTTGCAAGTGTTTGGACTCCAAGGCTTTTCTCTTATTTGTATTCTGCACATCATTTAACACCTATTCCAACTTCTGGTTTCTTTTCCTTGACTGCTCATTACTATTTCCTGTTATACTTGTCTGAGCCAGATAATTAGTACTTATTAGAAATTATTTATTTACTCTAACCTCTAATAGTTTTTACAGCTCAATTTAACACTTTGAGAATATGCACTATTATTTTCTCCTAGTTTCATGTTCGTAAGACCTTTTATCTCAGTAGATAACGGGCTTCTTGTGAGCAAGTGACTGTCCTCACGTTACCACAGGGCCTGAGATGTGGCAGAAGTTCAACAAACGTTTAGTGTTGGCTGCTCCCTGAGACCTTTGGGAATCTTGTTTGAGTCTCTATCTGTGAGATCATAACTTTTATTTAACATAACAATAATAATAAACAGTTATTTTATCTTTTATTGATTCTGGGGGACAGTATGTGACCAAGATCATTAAGCACTCACTGTCCGTCTGTTTGAATGACTCTCATTCCATACGACTGTGCTTTTCTCAGATGAGACAACATTGGTTTTATGACAGTGACTCAATATTGAAGTCTCAGTGTCCCCATCAAAATATTACAAAATCATTGAGGATAGTGGCAGAAAATTAGGCACACTTTATATCCTGTAGTTCTACATAAAATTTGGGGAGTTTTTGAATATGCTTTTTAATTTTTTCTTTTTAAGAAGCAGATAACTAACCAATAGCCTTATTAAGGCAGTGTGGAGTTCAGCACGTCTCACCATGCGTGTGGATACAGGGCAGGGACCTGTGCCCCAGTTAGTCCCTGCTCCGTCAATTTCAGTGTAGTTTGGTGACTGTGTCAGTTTCCAGGCGGCAGTTTGAAATCTCCAACAGGAAATAATTGACATCTCTCCAGAACCAACACACTTGATCTTTGGAAATGTGTTATCCCAGTTAAGTAATTTGAAAATTTGTGTTCCATTTTATTAAGTGATAAAAAAATTTAGATAGTATGTTTCTAAACTTTACAATTACTTGATCATCTTGTTCAATTATCTTACAGTTACATCTAGAGAAGAAATAAAAATGAAAAACATAAAGGGAAGAGAAATCAGAAGGGCATTTATTCTGCCAATTACATAGATTTACTATAGAACTTACCAAATTGTCATCATTAGATTGTGATTTTTTTTGAGGGCAGCGACTGTACTCATTTCTGAACCCAGCATGATGTTTGATTCACCGTAGGTACTCAATAAATGGCTGTTGATTTATCCATATGTTTTTAGTGTGGGCTAATATATAATGAAATTAAGTCATTTAGACTGAAAAAGTGGATTCTTAATCATTTGACTCATTCACCAAAAATCGTATATTACTAGAGTCATAAACAGCAATTAACATTCACATATGCTTCTCATATCTGCTGAATATTTGAGAAAATAAATGACATGCACTCCAGTTGACCAGAACACTGGACACGCTTTATGTTCATAAAAGTTTAAATTTATATGGTCTTGGTCTCATAGCTGGAAATGGCTTGAATAGCAAGTGCTTTAGAAATGCTTAAGCCTTATAAATGTGAACCATAGTCTTTTTCTTCCCTGCTTAAAATTCATTTTCTTAGACATGATATTGTGTCTATCTTGACTCCTCTTCCCATCCAGGTAAGACTTATAGAATGTGAAAATTATCCTGACAGAACACCAGAGAACTTTCTAGATATGGACATTCAGTATGTGTGTCACAGAGCCATGCCAGAGACAAAGCTCTTGGATAGAAAAGATACGAAGTTAAGTTATCGGTCATTATTCTCTCATTCCTTCTCTCCTACTTTTCCTATTGTACTTACTGTTCCAAAAGCTAAGACACTAATGTGTCACTTGACAATTATCATCTACGTGCTCCCTGAGCACTCACACTGTGTCAAGTCCGTATTTCTCAGAATGAACATTTTTCCTCTTAGTTTGGCGTATTAAGATGCCTTTTGGGAAATTTTATTCATGTAGAATCAAGGTTAGTGGCACAGGCTTGGGGAGAGAATCTAAAGCAGATTTTGACTCCATCTCTGAGTGGCCGTGGCAGAGATTACTGATTTGCTCCTCTGCCCTCTATTTGTAACCCCCTTCTTCTTGGCCATCTTCCATTTGGCATGTCCATGTGACATGATTCTTGCCAATGACAAATAAGCATAAGCCTGTTAGGTTGGGGAACTGGGGAGATGCAGCTAGTACGACCCTTTTGTTTTCTTTCTGTTTACTCTTCCTCTGTTCTTTCTACGTGGAGAGTTGTGATGCTTGAAGATGCCGCAGCTATCATGGAACCCCAAGGAGAGAAGCCCGCTGTGCGTGATGGAGCAGAAGGAACCTCCTGTCCTGTCCACACTGCTCAGCACATAAAATAGACCTGAACTGGCCACTTCCAGCCCTTCTTTTTATATTTTATTTTTTATACTAGAATAACAACCATTATTTGTTTAAGTCAGTGAAGTTCATCATTCTCTTACAGTTGAGCACACTTAACTGTGTCCTTAGTTTCCTCATCAAAAATTAGGGAATATTAATACTACGTACTTTATAGGGTTTGTGTAGGGATGAAAGGAAAAAACACAAGTAGGAGGCTTTCCAAAGGGCCTGGCTCAGAGTAAATACTCACCAACGTGTAGCCAACATCATAGTCTAACGTGAATATGTCCTACATTATATTTAACATTATTTAGGTTTTAGTATAGATCATATGCTACTCAGAGCAGTTCTGATATGACAGCTCTCCCTCATCTTCCAAGGTTGTTTTTAGTGCTTTTAAAAACAGTTATGTGGAAGTACAGTTGACTGCAATAAACTGCATATAATTAAAGTGATCGGTTTGATAAGTTTTGACATATGTGTTACCTGTGAATATGGCACAGCGGTAGAATGAATGTGATTAATTCTGTCTGGAGGGAGAGGGGTCAGAGAAAGCTCCAGGCCATCATTGCAATCAAGGTAATGAATCTATCCATCACCTGTGAGGACTTCTTCCTTCTCCTTTATAACTCCTTTTTTTCGTTACTCGCCAGGCCCGTCCTTATGCTTTCCATCATTATATGTTAGCTTTTGCTTTCTAAAATTTTATTTACATAGACCCATATAATATGTACTCTGTTTTGAAGGCAATGAGCCTGTCTGTTTTCATTCAACATAATTGTTTTGAGAGCCATCTATGTTGTTTCATGTTTAATATGTTGTATCGTTTTTTATTTCGGATTAATTTGAGGGTGCATATAATTAGGCTACATTGTTTGTGTTTGTTAGGAAAAGTCCAGGTCCCATTAGAGTCTTTCAACCAGGAGGTGTGCCATAAATACCTACACTGTATCTGTTGGGAGGGGGCTTACTGAGCCTCTTCCCCATTCCACACCTCCCCCCTTCTTGAATTTAATTGTGTTTTCCCTCTCTTGTGGGCTTGTAGTTGTTTCTGTTTATTGTTGAGTAGTGTTCTACTGTGTGGATATATACAATTTGTTTTTCACTTGTTGATGGGGAAGGTTTAGGATTTTAATACATTAATCATCTTTCTGCTGCCACTATTTATTCATCACGTGGACGGAGCATTTCTCATAGTGCGGTAAGCTAAGTTGCTTTCACATATCTTCCTGTGTGATTTCCCTTAAAGATTGAGCACTTAGGCAGCGCCTGTGGCTCAAAGGAGTAGGGCACCAGCCCCATATGCCAGAGGTGGCAGGTCCAAACCCAGCCCTGGCCAAAAACTGCAAAAATAAATAAATAAATAAATAAATAAATAAATAAATAAGTCTTAAAAAGATTGAGCACCTCTGTCTTATTTATCTTGGCTCTCTCAGCCCCTGGAATAGTGGCATGGCTTCAAAGCGGCATTGCATGTAAACAACCCTATAAGGTAGAAGGACAAGAGAAAGAGAAAGTTTCAAGGCAGAAGCTTGAGAGATATTTGCTTGGTTTTTTACTCAACATTGTGTTTAGGTATAATTTATATACAATAAAACTCAAACATCCTAAGGGTACAGGTCAATGACTTTGAGAAAAATATATGCCTGTATAACTATCAAACCAATTAAAATATGGAATATTTTCATCTCCCCCAAAAGTTCACCCTTACACATTTGAAGGTCAAAGGGGGGAGATGAAAATATTCCATATTTATTTATAAATATATATTTTGCGATTTTTGGCCGGGGCTGGGTCTGAACCCACCACCTCTGGCATATGGGGCCGGCGCCCCACTCCTTTGAGCCAAAGGCTCCACCCAAATATTCCATATATTAATTGGTTTGGTAGTTATATAGGCATACACAGACATAAATATACAGACAGACATATATTTTTTTCACAGTCATTGACCTATACACTTAGAATGTGTGAGATTTATTGTATATAAATTATACCTAACACATTTGAAGTTGGCATTTTGTTCCAGGCAACCACTGATTTGATTTCTAGCAATATAAAATGAGTGTTACTGATTCAAACTTTCATATAAATGAAATTTTCATTATGTACTCTTTGTCTTTCACTCAGCATAGTACCTGCGAGGTTCAGCCATGTTGCGTTGATTTGTCCTTTAAATTAAAGTGTTTAGGCTCGGCGCCTGTGGCTCAACAGACTAAGGTGCCAGCCACATACCCCTGAGCTGGCGGGTTCAAATCCAGCCTGGGCCCACCAAACAACAATGGTGGCTGCAACCAAAAAATGGCCGGGCGTTGTGGCGGGCACCTGTTGTCCCAGCTACTTGGGAGGCGGAGGCAAGAGACTCACTTGAGCCGGGGAATTGGAGGTTGCTATGAGCTGTGATGCCACCAGACTCTATCCAGGGTGACAGCTTGAGGCTCTGTCTCAAAAAAAAAAAAAAAAATTATAGTGTTTAATCCATTTAGTATAATTGTTGAAATGTCTCGGGTTAAAGGTGCCATCCTGCTACTTGTTTTCAGTTTATCTTTTATGTTTTTTCCTTTGTTACTTTCTTTTTCTGCCTTCTTTTGGGCTGATTGAATATTTTTAAATGTTCCATTTTATGTTCTCTAGTGACTTTTTAGCTTTGCATTTTATAATTTTTTTTTGGTAGTTGCTCTAGGGCTCACAAATTCTGTCTTAACACAGAATCTTTTAAGAGGTACTATCCTACCATTTTGTATTTCCTACTTCTTTTCACATATGTCACTTCTTATTTTACAATTACAATAATGTTACTCAGCATAATTCCATTTACACATCCCCTTAAATTCATATCTTTTGTTTAAAACCACTCAAATGATTTTTCATTTTTCTGTTACAAAATAAAATTTCTAACACGATTGTGAAATCCATGATGTTTTGGGCCTTGTCCACATTTCTGACCCCATTTACTGTGACTTCAGTACTAGGAATTCAGGTGCAGCACATTTTCTTATGATTCTTCAAATACATATTGCCGTTTCAAATTTCTATGTCATATATTCTTCCTGCTTTCTGGACTACCCATCCTCTTTTGCCACCTGATACTTGATTCAATTAATTTACCTTTTTTTTTTTTCCCCTGACTACTAGTTTATCTGTGAACCTCCTGGTTGTTCTCCTTGGGGGAAGGATTAATCATTCTCTACCCAGTCCTATTTCTGTGCCTTAACACGCTTGATCACGTGCTTCTTACACAATTCAGATTTTATTGGTCTAAGCTTAGAACCTACCATCGTGGCTGCTCCCAGTAGGTAGTCAGTCATGCTCGTTAAATCGAACTAACTGAAAGGAGTAAAACTAAAGTTCAGAAAATATAAATAATTTCATTTCAGGGGCAGTGATTATGGATAGAAGAGGAACAAAAATTCAGAAATATAGTAGACTTTTTTTTGGACAATGTGAAGTTTATTAGAAAAGAATAAACATTTTTGTGTGAGCTCAAGTTTTTCATTCGTGACTTAGTATGTTAATTTTCTTACTTTTCATTTAGCTTTTAAAATTAAAATAGTTTTTAAAAAATTTCAGAATATTATGGGGGTGCATATGTTTTGGTCACAGAGTTTGATTTTGTGTATATATATATATATACATATATATATATATATATATATATTTTTTTTTTTTTTTTTTTGAGACAGAGCCTCTAAGCTCTGTCTGGATAGAGTCCTGTGTCATCACAGCTCACAGCAACCTCCAATTCCTGGGCTCAAGCGAGTCTCCTGCCTCCCCCTCCCAAGTAGCTGGAACTACAGGTGCCCGCCACAACGCCCAGCCATTTTTTGGTTGCAGCCGTCATTGTTGTTTGGCGGGCCCAGGCTGGATTCAAACCTGCCAGCTCAGGTGTACGTGGCTGGCACCTTAGCCTATTGAGCCACAGGTGCCGAGCCGATTTTGTATATTTTAAGTTATGGGTGAGCCCTTCACCTAGAAAGTGTGCAGTGTACCTGTGTATTGTACCCACTGGGTGGGAATTTATCTATCCCTTTTCTCCCCTCTCCCCAACTTGAATTTCATTGAGTTTTTCTTCACTATAAGCACATAGATGCTAATCAGCTAGCTCCAATTTAGTAGTCAGTACCTGTGTTTGATTTCCCATTCTTGTTCTATTTTACTTAGGAGATGTTCTCCAATTCCATCCAGGTTGTTACAAAAGATACTAGGTCACCATATTTTTTATGTGAGTAGTATTCCATTGAATACAATATACCACATTTTATGAATCCATTCATGTATCCATGGGCATTGGGATGGTTTCCATGTCATTGCAATTGTGAATTGTGCTGCTATGAACATTTGAGTGCAAGTGTCTTTATCATAAACTATTTTTTTTCCTTTGGATAAATACATAGAAAAGGGATTGAAATAGCCGGATGAAATGATAGATCTCCATTAAATTCTTTGAGGAATCTCCATACTACCCTCCATAGAGGTTGAACTAGTTTGTAGTCCCATGATCTATAAGTGTTTCTTTCTGAATCCACAGAAGCATCTGTTGCCCTGGCACTTTACGATGTGAATCATTGCCACTGGGGTTAGATAATAACCTGTTGTGCTTTTGATTCACATTTCTCTGATCATTAGAAATATTGAGCATTTTTTCATGATTAGCTTATCTTCCTTAGAAAAATTTCTGTTCAGGTTGCTTGCCTAGTTTTTTAATTTAATTTAATTTAATTTAATTTAATTATCTTTATCATTAAATCATAGCTGTGTACAATAGTGCAATCAAGGGGTACAATGTGCTGGTTTCAGATACAATCTTAACTATTTTCATCAAACTGATTAACATAGCCTTCCTGGCAATTGCTTGCCTAGTTTTTAATGGTGTTGTTTGATTTTTTTGTTGTTGATTTGCTGAAGTTCTTCATAGATTCTGGTTATCAGTCTGCTATCAATGTGTCACATGCAAATATCTTCTCCCATTCTGTAGCTTGTCTATTTGCTCTGTTGACTGTGTTCTTGGCTGTCTAGAAACTTTTAAACTTGATCAGGTCCCATTTATTTATTTATTTTTGTTGTCACTGTGATTGCCTTTTGGGTCTTCTTCATTAATTCTTTTCCTAGGCTGATATCTATAAGAGTTTTTCCAACACTTTCTTCTAGAATTCTTAGTTTTATGCCTTAGGTTTAATACTTTTATCTATCATGAGTTAACTTTTGCGAGTCGTGAGAGGAGCAGGTCCTTTTGAGTCTTTCACACATGACTGTCCACTTCTCTCAGGGTCACTTATTGCATATGGATTCTTTTTCTGAGTCTATGCTTTTATTTGCTTTGTCAAAGATCAGATGGAAATATGAGGATGCTTTCAGATCTAGCTTGTCTGCTCTGATCACTACGTCCATGTCTTTATTTTTATGCCAATACCATGCTTTTTTTTTTTTTTTTTTTTTTACTATAGCCTTGTAGTATAATCGGAAGTCTGGTAAAATGGTATCTCCAGAATTATGCTTATTTTGTAAGACTGCATGGCCTGTTTGGGGTCTATGAAACCTAGAACTATTTTTTCAAGATCTGCAAAATATGACATTAGCATTTTAATGGGAATTGCATTGAATTTGTAAATCACTTTGGTTAGTATAAACATTTTAGCAATGTTGATTCTACCATTGTGTTAATTTTCACATTGTTGTTCAGTTTTCTGCTAAATGCCAATAGTGATTGATTGAAATGGAATTTAAAAAATCTCCCACATTCTTTAAATTGTTTATTATACAAAAGTTAAAGAAATAAGAAAGATATCATTTATAATTGTTTTATAGTCACAAATATGGAATAGGTGAGATTGAAAGGTAATTTCTAGAAAGTAAATATGCCACTACAAAATAAAACATCTGCAAATGGGAGTTTCTCTTTTGTACTGTTATTATAATCAATGTTGAAGGGTGTCATCATTTCTTAAAAGCAACAGAAACTTCAAAGGAATAGATTTGTCAAATTAGTCACTGTGAGCAAGGCTTTCCAAGAATTCAGGGGTGGGGAGAAAGGCCCAAATGAAAAAAAAAAAAGCCAGAAAATTTATGCCTTAAATTCAACAAAGTATATTTTTTGTCTGAATAAAGTATTTTTATTGATCAATTGATTGATCCATCCATTCACTCACCCTCCATAATGGTGTTGAAGTTGGGATAAAGAAAGCCTACGTGAAAGGCTGTTCTCAATCATTAGTGAATTTCTTGTCAGTTATATTTCTTTAAACTAGAACTTTAAACATTTCTGTATAGTAAGTTAGTGACTGATTTTCATTTTTTTATTATAAAAATTGAGATTTGTGAGCAAAGTGTAGTCTTAAAATACATGCATCCAATTCTACAACATAACTGTCGACAGTACCTACTTGGGGTAAGTGCTGGGGGTTCAGTAGTGAATGTAGTTTGTAGATATTAGAGAAGGATGTGGAGAGACATGGTAAGATGAGCTGATGAGACACAGTTACTGAAAATAGCGACACAGACGAACAAGATCGTAGAGCTTGCAGTGAATCATTCCTCTGAATATATAAGGTGATTGTCAGATAGCATTTTTATTTGCACTAATACTTTCTCTAAGCTTTACTGAGTAATGAACTATGAAGACAGACAATTGCAAATGGAAGCCACACACATGAGAACACTAAACAGAGTTTACACTCTTTGGAGGAGGAAGAATTAGGTTTAGACTGGGGTGGAGGGCAAAAAGCAAATGTAGGATCATTTTAGTTTACTGAAATCTTTCATGTTGGATTATTTTCCCTGTTGGATGGTTTAAAAACGAAAAAAGTCATGTTTTTTGAAGGTCTACCACGTGTCAGGTACTTTTATACATACATGTATACACACACATATAGATATTCACAACAACTCGGTGAGATATTGTGTTGTTAAATGTGAGTGCCTGTGCCTAGCCTGGCTCACAGTGCATGCACCATTCCTTAGAGGATTGTCACTGCCCAGGGTCTGAAACAGAGCTTTCGGGTTCAAAACTGGGTTATTATGTGGTCACTCAGAGGTTAACAAGCCCAGGGAAATTGATTCTTTTTAGCCAAACTTACAAGAGTCTGTTTATAAACCAGAACATCAATTTACAAGTCTCCATGAGGAAATTAACTGCCAAATAGACTGGAATACTCCTGTCAGCTTGTCAGCACTTTTTATTCCCTGTGGGAAGGAAAGCTTGGGGAAATGAAATTAAGGATAGGAGGATGCTAGGAAAGTAGACAATTAGAAGAGAGTGAGTTGGGTGCTTTTAATAAAGGAAATTGTCATGCAGTTACAGGAGCTCAATGGGCCTTGTCTCCACTGGCCTAGCTAAGGGACTCGAATATTGTTTTCAGCCCGTCAGGTCCCTCTCTTTCAAATTATCGCAGATGATGGCTGCTTGTGGGCTCATTGGCTGAAGGGCTGAGATGTTATTCGAAACCAGCTCTCTGGTGTAGGCCCAGTGTCTGCAGGTATTAGGACAGAGAAGCAGCGTATGGAGAAAGTATAGTAATTAAGGCAAAATTTATAATAACAGTAACAATCTCTAAGAGGGATCGAGGATCTCCTGTGTGTTAGGATCTGTGCGAAGAACTTTACATCAATTACCTGATTTCATTCTCACAACAACCCTTGGAGATAGATGCCATTAGTATTCCTATTTTGTAGACAAGGAAAGTGAAATTTAGAAAAATTAAACTAACTTGCTGGAAAGTAGACATTTCTTATAGTGCAGTTCAGAGTGGGTCATGGATTTCTGAAGGTTAATATGTCCAAAGTTGAGCCCTTCATTTCTTGTTGAAACATGTTCTTTCAGTCAGAAGCATCTGAGTAACTCTAGATCCTTCCCTTTTGCACAACTTAAAATTAATTATTTCAAACCTTTAAAAACGTGCACTTAATTAATGAATTTGGTGCATTGGTGACGTTTTCCAACAATCACCAATATCTAATTCCAGGACATTTTCATCACTCCCCAAAGAAACTCTCATCCATTAAGCAATCATTGTTCATCTCCCCTTCCCCAGGCCCGGAATCCCCCGATCCATTTTTGTCTCTGTGAATTTGCCTATTCTGGACTTTTCATACATGTGTGGCCTTTTGGGCCTGGCTTCTTTCACTTAGCATAACGTTTTCAAGGTTCATCCATGTCTTAGCAGGCTCCAGCACTTCATTCCTGTTTGTGGTCAAATAATATTTCCTTATGTGCATATTTAGCCTTTTTGTTTATCCATTTGTCAGGTGATGGTCATTTGGGCTGCTGTTCTGGCAGTTTTGCATAATGCTTCTATGAACATTTGTGTACATGTTTTTATGTGAACACCTGTTTTTAACTCACCAGGGTAATCTTTTAAAAATGAAGATCATGTTGTTTCCCCACTTAATAGCCTTTGATGACTGCTCATTACAATCGTGGAATAATCCAGACTCCTTCCCAGGGCCCACAGGATCTGCGCGTCTTTCTCTGCTTTCTCAGTCTACTGCAGCCAAACTGGCCTCTGTTCCATTCCTCACCTCCCCAAGCCTTGTAGGATGTTCACTGCTGCTGTTCTCTGGTCTGAAGTACTTTCTGCGTACTTCACAGGCTAGTTCATTTTTATCTTTCAAATCTCCATTCGTAATGTTATTTTTTCCAAAGTTTTTCCTGACTGAACTCCGTTATTTTCTCTCTTTCCTGATACTTTTCTTGCCTTGTAAGTACATGTTGTTGTTGTTTTTTAACTCCTTTATGGTTTCTTGTCCTCACAAAACTGTAAGTTCCTTTCAGTGAGGAACTAGTTTTCCTTTTTCCTTTACTACCATCTGCACCTGTCCTTAGCACACTACTTAACATGGCTGAGGCATCCCATACATGTTTGTTGCATAAATAGGTACGCTTATGGCCATATCACCCTAAACAAGCCTGATCTAGCCTGAATAAATGAATAAAATGAGAAAGATCAAAGGTGTTGGAAGTGAGAGGGAGTGATCCCAAATATAGTCACAGGTGTATAAGAAGAAGGAACAGCATGGTGGTGGAGAATTTTTAGTTTTCTCAATATTTGAAGACTGAGGCAGGTGTGTGGTCAACTGATAGAGTGGGTCTGAGATATGTGGTTAGAATTTTCTCTCTGTAGGACGGAAAGGTAGAGGTTGGCAAGAACAACGTGTAGTCCTAGTCTTAGTATGTACATATACATATATGTGTGTGTGTGTGTGTGTGTGTTTAGAGCCAGAGTCTCACTTTATTGCCCTCAGTAGAGTGCCATGGCATCACACAGCTCACAGCAACCTCCAACTACTGGGCTTAGGTGATTCTCTTGCCTTAGCCCCCCGAGTAGCTGGGACTACCAGGCACCCGCCACAATGCCCGGCTCTTAGTATTAATATTTTACTAGGCAGGTAATCAAGACTGGCATTCAAGCACGGCAGACAATTTCAGGGTCTGTTTATCCAAACTGTATTCAAGAAGGGAATTTGGTTAAGTTGAAACAAAATCTCTGCATGTAAAATCAAAGCATGTTTAGACAGAGATTCAGAAATAAAGAATTTGGATAATATCACGTATTTAGTAGCAAAATGGCCTAAATTATTATTTAGCATAGTATAGTGGTCATTTATAGTAAATACATTTTAAAAAACCCTTAAAGGTCAGTTTATTTTGTGAGGATTTCATTTTGATTCTTGTCTGAACACAAAATTGAGCTAGTGGAACAGGAAGAAATTAGTCCTTAAGTTAAAGGATTGGGTTAAGTATTCCTTATTGTCTACTGTGTGATGAAACACAATAAACATGAAAATTGGCCTGCGTAAAGTTTGAGCTATGTTAAGATTCCTGGGGAGGAGTTAGACATTTTCCAGAACTGATTACGTGGTACTGGAGTTTGAGACCAGCTGAGCAAGAGTGAAATTCCATCTCTAAAAAATAGCCAGGCTTTGTGGTGGACACCTGTAGTTCCAGCTACTTGGGAGGCTGAGGCAAAAGGATCTCTTGAGCCCAAGAGTTTGAGGTTGCTGTGAGCAATGATGCCACGGCACTCTACCAAGGGTGACAAAGTGAGACCATCTCAAAAAAAGAAAAAGATCAAAGAAGAGCTAGATCATTATATTGTGGTTGTGGAAGATGTTGACATGTTAACAGTAGGAGCTGTGTGAAGAGTATATGTGAACTCTCTACACTATTGTTGCAGCTTTTCTGTAAGCCTAAAATTATTTCAAAATAAAAATTAAATAACATGTAGAAAAAGTTCTAAAAAGAAAAAATGCCAAACATTTAGCAGTGGTTTCTATGCTTTTCTATTAAATTTTTACAGAGTTATGTGTTATATAAACATTAAAAAATCCTCCCCCTATAATTAAAAGACAAAAAACATTTGCTAAACTCAAGGCAAAAATGTCATCATAAGTTGGTAATCAGTGTGGCCAAAAAGCATGAAAACCTAAATGTAAGTGTTAAACAAAGAGTGAACATGGGTGGAAGACAAGATAGAAACCTCACCTGGCTGGGGTTGCCTTTTAACAGGTGGATTGTGAGGTACGAAAGTAGATAAGGAATAAAAAGAAGGACTGACACAGATTCAGGAGGCTGTGCCACTGAGGATTTTATTTTAGTAATAAAGAGGAGAAAGTCATCTTCTCGAAAGAGTAGAAATCTGCAGTATTTTATGTATAGAAGAGAATTAGCCTAATTCTCTGGGGTTTTTTAGGAGATTAAATCAAAATAAGCTATGTGAGTATTCCCAAAATGTTGACTTGTAATGAGTTAAAACCATTTGCTTCAGGTAACCATCTTCATTCTTCTTCTTTTTTTTTTTTTTATCACAGACTCCATTCTAGACAACCCATCTGTGATTGAGGCCTTATTGCTGAGGCGTCACCCTCTTGTCATAATGAGTGACGAAGGTAATCACCCACTCGAATTAAGTCCCTGTTGATCCGGCCTTTTTTGTCAAATATTCTTCTTTGCCCAATATTAAATAAGGGGAAATAGAACAATGAATTACACTAAAGTGTTGTTAGGAGCTGCACCTGGAACACCATGGCCTGTTAGACATTGTGGTCCTCAGTCTTTCGCTGTCTTGAGGTCCCTGAGATGCAGGGAATCTGCCCTGCTGCCCTTGGGGACTCCCTAGAGAGGTGATTCTGGAGAGGGTGGCAAGAAGGGCCCGTGAGGCTGCTGCTAGAACCAGAATCCTTTTGTTGTAACATTTCTTCATAGAGGATCATTGTTTTAGGCCCCTTTCTCACATCCAGGCAAAGCCAGAGCTTGTTCCTCAGAGAAGCAACGAGGTGCAAGGTTTTTCCCTGGAAAAGGAACATGAGGCTCCACCTCTGACTTTGCCCCTGATTCCAACCTCTATAAGCTGACCGCCCAAGGGACTGTAGCCAACTGGTCAACATACAGAGGTGGTCAACATTGGAAACGGATCCTTCTGTACTGATAAATGTACTGTACTGTACTGGTGCATGTCAGTCCATGAAAATTCGGTCAACTGAAGGAGGTGGTCAATGGAGGGAGGTGGTCAGCTTTGGAAGTTCTACTGTATTTCTGTTTGCACAACTTGATTTTAAGCCCCTTATAGGTACAGACCAGCTCTTATCCATCTTTTTACCCTATTCAGACTTAGCTTTTGACTTTTAAAAGAGTAGTTAGTCAATGCTTATTGACAATGAATACCATTTCCTTAAGGGCAAATTTTATTCCTTCTTGAAGGAAAATCTATCCCTTGCTGTAAAAAAAAGGTAAAATGTGGCATAACTACAAATTAAAGAAGAAAGTACAGAACGTGTAGCTTAAAGTTAAGCAGCAGCTTTGATCTTTGACTGAGTCTATTAAAAAAAATTAAAAGAGTTATTAAAAATGGGATTTAACAAGACTGTTAAAAGAGGGCCCAAGAAATGTCTAAATCTATGCATGCTTGCGAAGGCTGCAAATGTGGTACTAAGTGGGTGGTCACTGACGGGTTCCTCCATGATCCTGTGAATATGCCACAGGAGTGCCGTGTCCTGGGCCCAGCCCTGTGAGGTGGGTTGTATGGAAACTGGGGAAGGACTCACTTACAAGACACTTTCACATACTCTGTTGCATGAACAGAGACGCGAGGGACAGTAGCTTTGCCCCAGGTGTAGAATTTGCACCTGTAATTATTAGGGAAATGCAAGAAACAGACTACACACTCTTCAGGTGGCATGTAGCAAATCATCTTTATTTTGGGCCACCTTATATACATTGGTGGTCACATATAGACTTAATCTATGATCTATAGCCTTTTACCATCACCTAACTTCTTCTAACTATAATTAACTTGTGGAAAAACATTCACTCTGCAAATCAACACAATACTTTCTGTTTTTACATTCTTCTTAGACATGCGTCAGCTTTTGAGCAAAGGGTCTAAATAGAGATTACAAAGAGCTGCAGGGGAAACTGGTGAATGAAACC
>CAUYRH010042788.1:0-21516 GCA_963574655.1 Perodicticus potto | reverse complement strand
CAGGACATTCTCAGACCTATCTTCCACAATGACCAGCACAAACCTCCACCACAAAAGTAAGCACACCCAGAAACTGTTTATCAAATTTCATCTTCCACCATGATGAAAGGACTTAAAATGTCCACTGGACTTTCTAAAGATTTATTATTATTTTCAATTAATGTGAATGGTTTAAATTGTCCTCTAAAGAGGCATAGGTTGGTTGACTGGATACAAAAACTCAGGCCAGATATCTGCTGCATATAAGAACCTCATCTTACCTTAAAAGATAATTATAGACTCAAGGTGAAGGGATGGTCATCTATATTCCTGGCAAATGGAAAACAGAAAAAAGCAGATGTTGCAATCTTATTCGCAGATACAATAGGCTTTAAACCAACCCAAGTAGGGAAGGATGAAGAAGGACATTTCATATTTGTTAAAGGTAATACTCAATATGATGAGATTTCAATTATTAATATTTATGCACCCAACTAGAGAACCAGAATGCGCCTCAATTTATAAGAAAAACTCTAACAGACACGAATAACTTGATTTCCTCCAGCTCCATAGCAGTGTTGAATAGATCCTCCAAAAAGAAGCTAAGTAAAGAAATTTTAGATTTAAACTTAACCATTCAACATCTTGATTTAACAGACATGTACAGAACATTTTATCCTAATAAAATTGAATACACATTCTTCTCATCAGCCCATGGAACATACTCCAAAATCAATCACATCTTAGGTCACAAGTCTAACCTCAGCAAATTTAAAAGAATGGAAGTTATTCCTTGCATCTTCTCTGACCCTCATGGAATAAAAGTTGAACTCAATAACAACAGGAATCTGCATACTCATACAGAAACTTGGAAACTAAATAACCTCATGCTGAAGGATAGATGGGTCATAGACGAGATTAAGAAGGAAATTACCAATTTTTGGAACAAAATGACAATGAAGACATGAATTATCAGAACCTCTGGGATACTTCAAAGGCAGTCCTAGGAGGGAAATTTATAGCACTGCATGCCTTCCTCAAGAAAACGGAGAGAGAGGAAGTTAATAACTTAATGGGACATCTTAAGCAACTGGAGAAGGAAGAACATTCCAACCCTAAACCAAGCAGAAGAAAAGAAATAACCAAAATTAGAGCAGAATTAAATGAATTGAAAACAAAAGGATTATGCAACAGATCAATAAATCAAAACGTTGGTTTTTTGAAAAGGTCAATAAAATAGATGAACCTTTGGCAAACCTAGTCAGGAAAAAAAGAGTAAAATCTCTAATTTCATCAATCAGAAATGGTAAAGACAAAATAACAACAAACCCCTCAGAAATTCAAAAAATCCTTAACAAATATGACAAGAAACTTTACTCTCAGAAATATGAAAATCTGAATGAAATTGACCAATACTTGAAAGTACGCCACCTACCAAGACTTAGCCAGAACATAGTCGAATTTTTAAACAGGCCTATATAAAGTTCTGAAATAGCATCAACTATAAAAAAAAAACTCCCTAAAAAGAAAAGCCCAGGAATAGATGGCTTCACCTCAGAATTCTACCAAACCTTTAAAGAAGAACTACTACCTACATTACTAACCCTCTTCCAAAATATAGAAAAAGGAATACTACCCAACACATTCTATGAAGCAAACATCACCTTGATCCCTAAGCCAGGGAGAGACCCAACAAGAAAAGAAAATTATAGACCAATATCACTAATGAATATTGATGCAAAAATATTTAACAAGATACTAACAAACAGCATGCAACAATACATCAAACAAATTGTACACCATGACCAAGTGGGCTTTGTCTCAGGGTCTCAAGCCTGTTTCAATATATGTAACTCTATAAATGTAATCCAGCACATAAAGAAATTAAAAAATAAAGACCATATGATTCTCTCAATTGATGCAGAAAAAGCTTTTGACAATATCCAGCATTCCTTCATGATCAGTACACTTAAAAAAATTGGTATAGAAGGGATACTTCTTAAATTGATAAGAGGCCATCTATAGAAAACACACAGCCAATATCATAATGGAAGATTTAGCCATTAAATTAGGGAAGAAAAGGCAATCAAGTGTATCCACATAGGGTCAGAAGAGATCAAACTTTCCCTCTTTGCAGATGATATGATTCTATATCTGGAAAACAACAGCGATTCTACTACGAAACTTTTAGAAATGATCAAGGAATATAGCAATGTCACAGGCTACAAAATCAACACACATAAATCTGTAGCCTTTATATATACCAACAATAGCCAAGCCGAAAAAACAGTCAAGGACTCTATTCCTTTCACAATAGTGCCAAAGAAGATGAAATATTTGAGGGTTTACCTAACAAAGGATGTGAAAGATCTCTATAAAGAGAACGATGAAACTTTAAGAAAAGAAATAGTTGAAAATGTTTACAAATGGAAAAACTTACCATGCTCATGGCTGGGAAGAGTCAACATTGTTAAAATGTCTATACTACCCAAAGCAATATATAATTTTAATGCAATTCCTATTAAAGCTCCATTGTCATATTTTAAAGATCTCAAAAAAATACTTCATTTTATAAGGAATCAGAAAAAACCTCGAATAGCCTAGACATTACTCAGAAATAAAAACAAAGCAGGAGGAATCACGCTACCAGACCTGAGACTCTACTGTAAATCAATAGTGATCAAAACAGCATGGTACTGGCACAAAAACAGAGAGGTAGATGTTTGGAACAGAATAGAGAACCAAGAGATGAATGCAGCTACTTACTGCTATTTGATCTTTGACAAGCCAATTAAAAACATTCAGTGGGGAAAAGACTCCCTATTTAACAAATGGTCCTGGGCGAACTGACTGCTGACCTGCAGAAGACTGATCTGGACCCACACCTCTCACCATTAACTAAGGTAGACTCTCACTGGATTAAACTTAAGACATGAAACAATCAAAATATTAGAAGAAAGTACAGGGAAAACTCTTGAAGGAATTGGCTTGGGTGAATATTTTATGAGGAGAACTCCCCAGGCAATTGAAGCAGTATCAAAAATACACAACTGGGACCTGATCAAACTAAAAAGCTTCTGTACAGTCAAGAACATAGTAAGTATAGCAAGCAGACAGCCCTCAGAATGGGAGAAAATATTTGCAGGTTATGCCTCTAACAAAGGTTTAATAACCAGAATCCACAGAGAACTCAAATGTATTAGCAAGAAAAGAATAAGTGATCCCATCTCAGAGTGGGCAAAGAACTTGAAGAGAAACTTCTCTAAATAAGACAGGCACACGGCCTACAGAAACATGAAGAAATGCTCATCATCTTTAATCATCAGAGAAATGCAAATCAAAACTACTTTGAGATATCACCTAACTCCAATAAGATTAGCCCACATGACAAAATCCCAAAACCAGAGATGTTGGTGTGGATGTGGAGAAAAGGGAACACTTCTACACTGTTGGTGGGAATGCACACTAATACGTTCCTTTTGGAAGGATGTTTGGAGAATACTAAGAGATCTAAAAATAGACCTGCCATTCGATCCTATAATTCCTTTACTAGATATATACCCAGAAGACCAAAAAACGCATTATAACAAAGACATCTGTACCAGAATGTTTATTGCAGCCCAATTCATAATTGCTAAGTCATGGAAGAAGCCCAAGTGCCCATTGACCCACAATGGATTACTAAATTGTGGTACATGTATACCATGGAATACTATGCAGCCTTAAAGAAAGATGGAGACTTTACCTCTTTCGTGTTTACATGGATGGAGCTGGAACATATTCTTCTTAGCAAAGTATCTCAAAATTTTAAGAAAAAGTATCCAATGTACTCAGCCCTACTATGAAGCTAATTTATAGGTTTCATATGAAGGCTATAACCCAACTATAGCACAAGAATATGGGGAAAGGGACAGTGAGGTGAGGAAATGGGGGAGGTTGGGGTGGCAGGGGGGTAATTGGTGGGGCCACACCTCTGGTGCATCTTAGAAGGGTACAGGTGAAACTTACTAAATGCAGAATACAAATGTCTGCATACCATAACAAAGAAAATGCCCTGAAGGCTATGTTAAATAGTTTGATGAAAACATTTCAGATTGTATATGAAACCAGCACATTGTACCCCTTGATTGCACTAATGTACACAGCTATGATTTAATAATAAAAAAAATTTTTAAAAATAATAATATTAAACTAAATGTTTTTCTGAGTAAGACACATAAGTTAAAAGACACAGAATATAGCTAAATCTCAGATGACTTACAAGTTAAAAGCTTGATTTCAATGGGGACACCACATGTAGAAGTAAAAGACAAGTAGCAGAAGAGAAAATCTATGTAACATATTGGACAGAAGAGATTCCCATGTCGACTGTATATGAACTACAAAAGAAAAGAAGCTGGATTAACAAATGTGCAAATGCTATCACCAGGTTTTCACGTAAAGAGCATAAATGACCAATAAACATATAAAAAGTGTGAGTCACACTAGTATTAAAGAATTTAAGATTATTTTCATCTGTAAGAGTGATAAAAGTTGTAAGTTTGAAAATGCCAACAGAAATATGGACATAGTCACACTCTTGGTAAGAGTGAAAATTAACAAAGTTACTTTGGAAGGCAATTTGCAGTACATTTAAAAAGTATATGTCACAAAGAGTTAATATAATAAATATTCAGACTTATCTGAAAAAGCTTATGTTAAATGATATTGATTTCACTAAGGTGTGTTAGAGGGAAAAATGAAAATAATCAAATTTCTTCCGATGTCCAAGGGGTAAAACAAATTTTAGCAGACTCATTCTTTGGAATATTGTGTATCTGTTAAAGATAATAAGAGAAACTAAATGTGCCAATGTGGAAAGACAAGTGATCATATTACATAGAATGCATGGTAGGGATACAAGTATTTTAATTTGTATGTGAAATCTATGTGTAAAAAGAAGTCTGAACATACCGAGAGACTTGGGAGAAGCCCACCTGATCTCTGCCAACTGTTATGTGCATTAAGGGAGCAATGACAGTAGTTGGTAGAGGAGAGGATTTTTTTTTCTTTGTTTGTTTCTACACAATTTAATCTTTTTCAAGGAAAATGTTTTGTATAAGTTTTTTCAATATAAGTGAATACTATGGATTTAAAAAATTTCCTCTGCCATGGTCAAAGCAATTGTATTTGCATGCTAAAGCTATTTCTTTTGTTCAAAATCAAATATTTTGAACCTCTAATAGATTTTAGCAGGGAAACTAGTACAATTATAAAGTGAAGACTCCCACTGACAAGTTTCTGGGGACTCTATTTTCTTTCAAGTGATTGGTCTTGATTTTATAGACCCTTTGACTGACTTATGATCCTATTAACTAAAAACAACTAGAAAATGCAGATGTAATTGATATCAACAGTTAGATAGACCACACAGAGGATGTATTTATTGGCCTAGGTCACACAAAACCTCTGAATCCCTTTTATAACCTTAAAGTGTACTTCACTGATCTAAAAGAATTCTGTGCCTGTCAATGAAATTCCTACCTAAACTTTTTATATTCTTGTTTCCAAGATAAGAGATATGATATGCTCCTCACATACACATACCCTTAAAGGCATGAAAACACAAGGAATAATACATACAAAGAACTTAAAACTGCAAGTCTGAAATGTCTGGAAAATAAGATCTATGCTTGTCATGGTCTCGGCGTATTGATTTGGATAAAGGTCATAGAAATTGTGTAGTCCTTCTCTTCACAGTATAGATAAATAAAACCTGGGATTGTTCAAAGCCATGTTGATTACTAGTGTATGAGTTAGATTAAATCCTAGATCTCCTGATTTCTATCCCAGGACTATTTCTATCATACCCATTTTCCATGGTAGAAATTAATGTCATATAAGTTTGCTTAATGTGAGAGATCTACATTTATTAGAAGTTGTTTTTCTAATATAATGGTGTGAAACTTTCTGCTATGGACTGATTTTATAAGGGGGTATGAAAGTTTTATTTGTGGGCTGTTCTTTTCTTGTAATGCTATTAACCTCCAAATGCTACTCCCATCTGAATTCCACTATTTGTTTTTTACTTTATCCATCTGTTAAAGGTCAGTTTTATTACTGTTAACATTCGTGGGCTGTACTAACTTGGCTGATATTCCTCCTAGAAATTCTGATATGGTCTTCTTTGTTGATATTTTATATCTTAAAATAGTCAAGAAATACTATGTGCTGAACATGGTATAACTTCTGAATCCTTTGTCATAAAAACCATGTCTTTAACAACTTGTTCTATTCAATTGGTTAAAGCTCTCACACAATCAAGTTGCCTTGTTTCTTTTTAAGAATAATATCTATATTCTTTACAGATATGTCTTTGAGCATGATAACTATTTTGAGATGGTGTAGATATAAAGAGGTTTCTGAATAACTAAGGGAATCTCACTAAAGTAAAAATAAGACAAAGAAATCTGTGACTTTCCAGAATTCAAAGAAAATATTATTAAGATTATAATCCATACTAAATATATATTTTAAAAGTAAGGTGGGTAACACCTGTGGCTCAGTGAGTAGGGCGCTGGCCCCATATACCAAGGATGGTGAGTTCAAACCTGGCCCTAGCCAAACTGCAACAAAAAAATAGCCGGGCATTGTGGCAGGCACCTGTAGTTCCAGTTACTCAGGAGGCTGAGGCAAGAGAATCACCTAAGCCCAAGAGCTGGAGGTTGCTGTGAGCTGTGACGCCCCGGCACTCTACCAAGTGTGACAAAGAGACTCTGTCTCTAAAAAAAAAAAAAGAAAGAAAGAAAAATTTAAAAAGCAAAGGGAATATCTTTTCTAACTACCCTGCAAAATAAATATCACATAATGATTTTATAATTACTGATATTATAAAGATAGATATTTTGTTTTATTTCCAGAATTCAGAAGATTGTATTGAAATAAAACAATCAGATGTAATCTGGATGATGTGGCTGACAAAAGGCTAATAACTAGAAAGAACTCAAGCAAATCAACAAGAAAAGAGCAAACAACCCCATTCATCACTAGGCAGGAAACATGAACAGAACCTCCCAAGAAGACAGATAAATGGCTAACAAACACATGAAAAAATGCTCGTCATCCCTACTCATCAGGGAAATGCAGATCAAACCATCCTGAGATATCAGCTATCCCCAGTGAGAACAGCCTACATCAGAAAGTCTCAAAGCTGCAGATGCTGGTGTGGACGTAAAGAGAAGGGGACACTTTTACACTGTTGGTGGGAGTGCAACCTAATACAGCCATTTTGGAAAGAAGTGTGGAGAATCCTCAAAGAGCTAAAAGTAGACCTTCCATTTGATCCCACAATCCCATTACTAGGTATCAAGCCAAAAGAAAAAATCATTTTATCATAGGAGCATTTTTCACTTACTGTTTATAGCGCTCAATTCACAATTGCAAAGATGTGGAAACAAGCCAAGGTCCCGTCAACCCATGAATGGATTTATAAAACAGTGGTATATGTATACTGTGGAATACTATAAAGCCATAAAAGATGAAGACTTTAATTATTTTTTAGTTACCTGGATGGAGTTGAAGAATATTCTTTTTAGTAAGGTATCTCCAGAATGGAAAAGAAAGTATCCTATGTACTCGATACTAATTTGAAACTGGTAGATTAACAACTATAGGCCCAGGAGAGAGAAAAACACCATTAAATTCAAGGTGAGGGGAAGGGGGATTCAGTAAGCTCCTACCTAACTGATAGACTGTAGGGGTATATGCACACCTCCTGGGTGCAGGACCTAACTACAACTTGGACCTTACCTACCTAACAATCACAAACGATGTAACCTAATCATATGCATCCTGATATTAATCTGAAATAAATAAATACACAAATAAATCAATCAATCTACCCCTGCAGATGAGAAAATACAGTGGCCATCTCTAATGGATGATGATGGATAATGAAAATTCCAGCAGTTTTTTGGAGGTTCTTAAGGCCACTTAAAGTAAAACATTCTTTCTCACACGGCATCTGTAATTACAGTAAAGGGTTGGTACAAAGGTCACAAAATTATGGTATGGAGATTTTTATCTGAAAGATTTATTGAATGACTCAGTCTAATGTCTCTCTAATATACATGAAGGGTGGATTTACTACACAGGAGAAGTCTGATAAACTCTGCTTCAAGGCCCATTGGAATGGTTTAGAAATGAATGTCATGTACAAATCATAGGTCATTGTGCAGATCATAAAGCTTGAAATATATTTTAGAAATAGTCTGTAAATTTTCCTGCTGAATTAAAATTTTCTCTGACTGAAAGGTGAATGGCCTCTTATACAAAAATTTATGCTAGAAAAAAACTATCATCTGGTAATTTTTACTAAACATATAGCCAAGAGAAGTACAAGCTCTTACAAAATTATTCCATCTGGCTGAAAACTTTTCTTAGAGTTTGTGCATAATTCTTTTAAATTAACATGAAGGAAGGAAATGTATTGGTTATCCAGTTATTTATGCCTTTTGTAAATAGTAATAGAAAAAAAGTTTCTGCAAAGGTACATATACTTTTAGATGTCTTATTTAATAACATTGCTGCCTGCTAAAATAAAACATATTTCTAAAAGAATTTGTTCTTTCGAGTGTGCCAACTTGATTGCTGTTGTCATTAGGAATGCAGATGGTGTGTATTCTGAGAACCTAAATATTTTTTCAATCTGTTTTGACTAGAAATAATAAATGAGTCCTTAATTACTATGCAAGAAAAAAAGGATTTGGATTTAGACTGAAAAGTGTTTGTTTGACATATATGTATTTCTGAAAGATAATACTTCTTTATTTAATTATGTACCTATAAAATATATGAATGCCATAAACACTTGGCTGCAGGATACTTATTTTATATCCTGCACATTTGTTTACCCTTTTACCAGTTCTTTTGCCTCTGTTTACTTTGTGACACTTTAGAAAGAAAAAAATGGATTTGGCTTGTCAGACATATCCTATGTCTAATTTCTAGAAATTGATTACAAATGAAGAAATCTCTCCATTGCTGCTTTTCCATACTCATCTTCAGTTAGTTTGTTTCTTCAATGATTTTTGTTTTCACATCAACATATGAAAGAGGCAATAAATAAAAATCCATATTTGAATAAATAAAAGAAATAACAAACAAAAGAAATTAAAAAGCACCAATGCAAAATTGGTGTTTAAATTTGTGTGCAGAGTTGTAAGGAAGTTAACCAAGAGAAGAAAATTAAACCTAAGCAGTGGACAGTTTCAGGGAAGCTCAGAGATGTTTTCTACAAGGAGGGAAAGGAACTCAAGGTAAGAAGGAAAATCCTTATTTTCCCCACATGCTGTCATTGAGGTCCACGTGCGTTAGCAATGTTGTGTTTCTGAGATAATATTCAAGCCATTGATCCACAAGTGTAAGAGTTTTCCTTGGTGCAGAATTTGCTGGGTGGGAAATAGATAAACTGATATCTACCAAGAAACATTTTTTTTTCACTTGTCAAAGAAGACTCATAATAATGAATTTTGCATGTTGGTTTTGCAGATAAAGAAATAAAACTTCAAGGAAATCTTCTTCAAGTTTAAAATTCTAGAAGAAAGTTTCATTTTAAAAACTTTTCTGTAAACCTAAACATTTTTTTTTAAACTATTAAGTATAGGGAAAGGTGAATTGAAAAGGGAAACTTTTGATTACATGAGCATTTTCCACTGATGACTCTCTTATTTATATATTTGGTAGTAATCAAAGGAAATTTTGAAAAGACTAGTGCTTTTCATGGGGACTAGGAGGTGAGAAACCACTGTGATGTTAATACTCAGACGTTACTTGCTGTTTTCACTGATGGTACAGGAGCATGCTAAGTAAAACTGAGAATGTTTTGGCTTAGAATCAAAGCAGGGGCACTAAACTGCACCAATAGTGACTTTTTCTTTTTAAACTGACGTTTATATATAGTTACAAAAACACAATGATAGTTTCACTTGTGATGTTATTAGTGGGGCAGTAAAATTTATCAATTTCATTACATTTCTGACCTTATGTATACGATTCTTTGATATTTTGTATGACAAAATGGAAGTCTGAATAAAATACTTCTGTTGATAACCAAAGTAGGATCACTATCTAAAAAGGACCTGTTTAATTATTTAAACTGTAAACTATGAACTGAAATAGCAACTTAAAAAAAAAATTGGACACCACATTAACTTGAAAGAATGACAGACAAATACACAGATTCGAGTATTAGACAAAATTTTACTGCAAATAAACAAGTAAGCCCATTACGTCAAAATAAAAGCAGACCGTATTTCCTACCAATGAAAAAGTTTAAACTTTCAAGCAAAAATTAGAATTTTGGAAAATGTTTATCTACCATAATGAGCTTGACAGCTTCCCAATGCTTAAAGGCTTTTCAGATATCTGTACTAATGTTAACACACATTATATCTTAAAATTATATGATATAACATCAACATTTAGGCAACCTATATAATTTAGTGAACCAATATTTCTCAAATGACCAATGTCTGATAATATCAAATCATGCATGGAAAACATAGTCATGTAAAATGCAAGATAGACCAATGGATTTTATTATGTGTTAATAGAATATGAAAATTATCATTTATATGGATTCAGGTTCTATACTTCAGCTAATACATATTCAAGGGTTAATACTTATACAAATTTTGTTATAGCATCAAAGAAGAATATTCAAAGTTATCTGAAAAGGATATTAAATACTGCTTCCTTTTTCAAATAAAGATTATTTTTAAGGCTACATTTTCTTCACATATTTCAATAAAAACAAGATATTACAGTAGTTTGAATGAAGAAGTATATATGAGAGTCCATCTTTCTTTTATTAAGCCAGAAATTAAGAATTTTCAAATATATAAAATGACGTCATTCTTATGAATATAATTTTGAAAATATAGCCCAGAAACTATATTATTTGTGTTACTATATAATAGACTTTTTATTGCTGTTTAACAAATAATTTAAAAATCAATATTTTTAAAATTGCTATATTCATACTAATATGATAAATGTTGATAGGTGTAAACACATTTAAAAAAAAACTTTTGATATTTCTCAAAAGAATACATTCAAATGGCCAACAGATAGATGAAAGAATAATCAATATCATCACAGAAATGTAAATCAAAACAATGAGCTATCACCTCACTTTTGTTAGAATGGCTATTATAAAAAAGACAAAAGATAAGATTTGGCAAGGATGTGGAGAAAAGGGAGACTTTATACACTGTTGGAAGTAACATGGGTTATTGTAGCCATCATGGAAAACAGTGAGGAGATTCCTCAAAATTATGAAAATAGAATTGCCCTATGATCTAGCAATACCAGTAATGGGTATTTAGCCAAAGGAGATGACATCCATTCTCAGAGATATCTGAACTCTTGTTTATTACAGCACTATTCATGAGTGCCAAAGTTTGAAGTCAACCTAAATGTTCATCATCAGATGAATAAAGAAAATGTAGTTAGTATACAGTGTATATGCAATGGAATACTATTCAGCCTTAAAAAAAATGAAGCCTGGTCATTTGCTACAATACGATGCAACTGGAGGACATTATGTTCAATGATTTAGGCCAGGCAAAAAAAGACAAATACCCTATGATCTCACTCATCTGGGAATCTAAGAAGGTGAGTCTCATAGAAGGGGGGAGTAGAATGGTGTTTACCAGAGGCCGGCGTGGTTAGGGAGGATGGGGGATGGGAAAAGGCTAGTCTTAATTACATAAATACAATGGAATGAGAGGAATAAATTCAAGAGATCTATTTTATAGCATGGCAATTATAATTAATGATTATACGTTGTATCCTTAAAAAATGCAAAGAGAAAAATACTAGGTACTCTCAGGCAAAATGATAGCTTTGTGAACTAATGGATCTTTTAATTAGTAGATTTAAGGATCCCACAGTGTATTTACACTTCAAGCCATCTTGTTGTACATAATGAACACACTCAATTTTATCTATCAGGTTAAAAATTAATTTAAAAGTAATAGGTTTTGGAGGCTTATTAATAGTTTTTAAGGGTAAATATGATTACTATGTCATTTTCCACAAAACAAAATTAATAGTATCCCTGTAATATCACCCAACATATGATTATATAATAATAGACATCATATATATATATTATATATTATAATTAGTTTCTCAAATTAGAATTCAGATAAATTCTTCTCATTGTCATGATTTCTTTCTCCTTTTTAACTCTAAAATCAGCCTGTTTCATATATTTTATGCTGTTGCTAAGTGTGACAAAATAGTTCTCTTGTCCAATAGAATTTTTTTATTTCTAGATTTGGCTGATAGATACTTTGTTTTAAATACCTTTACTTCTATTCTTTGTGATTTCATTATTAAATGAAGAGGAGTGATTAGATTCTGACACATTATTTGACATGAATATTCCCTAGATTGATGCTTTTAATTTCATTTTGAAGGGCATCTTGAAAGACAGAATGTCCTGTTCCATTTTTAAAGACTGCTTAAGTTGATTAGTGTGATTAGCGGGTACACGTGGGGCCAACCTGATTTCTCCACTATGAAGTTCATCACCAACATTTCATTTAATGCCTTTAGAATTCATTTAATATAATTGTTTCCTATGGTCAGTCATCTGCTTTGTGTGATTTTGTAACACTAGCAATCATCCTGAATTTTTTAAGCAGAATGTTTTCTATAAAGAAAAAATTTTTCTCATTTACTATTGATTATTCTGAAATGTAGATGATTTACAAATTATAGGCTAAATATTCTGTCACATTTCTTCACTTCTCAATTTCAGTATAGTAAATTTGTGTATTAGTAGCCAACAATGTGGCCAATGTGAGTTTTTGTGAATCATAATTACAATAATTTTGTGTATGATTTATTGTAATCAATTGTAATCAATATATTTTTTTCAATGATCATGTTGCTCTAAACTTATGAGTGCCCTTCAACGTGGCTTCTGATCTGTATCACAATTGCAATGGTCATTTGAAAACTTCCTTTTATCCTAGCAAAATAAAATGTCCTAGGTTTATCTAGCACATTTTTTATCTCAAGTATGGAAATAGCCATTTCTATAAATCAATCTGACGTCCTTCCACAGAAAATAGCATTATAAACTACAATCAAGGTATAATCTCATTTCACTTTTAATTTCTTGTATTAACCTATGTATATTAAAATTGTTAGTTAAATATCTGCTAAGAAAATCCTATCAGATATTTTCCAGCCTAAGTAAATATTATCCAGATATTTGGTGAGTGGTGTTTAGAGGAAAGCATCTCATATTATTGTTTAATATTCATTTTCTCCATAAATCATAATAGTTAATATCGATTATAAGTTTATCTCACTCAGTTGTCTCAAGTTCATTTTATTCTTTTAATATCATAAAACAAAAATCCAGGGAAAAAATAGTATATTTAAAAATTGTCACCTCGATTTGTATTTCAATATTAAAGACATGATAAAACTAGTATCTTCTTTCCCTCATGGATTCTTTTAGACAAATCTGTGAGTGCCTCAACATCCCTGAATAAGGCAATTTGTAATTTTCTAAATTTTTAGGATAAGAAAGATGAGTAAGGAAGATAAGTCATAATACTTAGTTTAGGCATCCTGTCTGATCAAATTACTTGGATAATTAGCAAACTCCAGTATACTTTTGATAAAATTTTGATGTACAATTCAATGCTTCATCCTTTTGATAAATACTTTTTAACATCAGTGATTTTAACCCTTCTTGCAAATAAAATATTAATCATAACTCTGATATTATCAAAGTTATCCAAAATAAAACATGTCTACCTGCTATGTTTGAAAGAGAGATGGATGTGGGTGAGAGTGACCAGGAGATTTCAGCCCTGCCCACTGAAATATTTCTTGGCAGCTTTTTATGATAGACTCTCTAGATACGACCCCTTGGGTTTATCTCAAGCCTTGTTGAATGTAGTTTGAACGCAAATCATTTTTATTAGTTATTCTCAAAGTGGGCAACCCAGACCTGCGGCACTCGTGTCTCCTGGTACCTTAGAAATGCAAATCCTAATGCACACTAAAGCTTGAGAACCACTGGCTTATAGAACACTGCATGTTTCTCCAAGTGCACGTCCATACCTCCACTCCTTGTACCTTTATAACCTCCTGTGTGGCAGTTGCTATCTCTGCTTCGTAGTTGGAGAGATCCAAAGAAAATTATAACTAACATTCAGGTCTTCTCACTTTTAAGTTAGGACAATTTTACCATGTCATGTGGCCATTGGAACCTCTCTCCACTGTCATGGAAATTCTGTATTTCAAATGCTGAGATCCCTGGCAATTATGCAATGACAGCAATAAATTCTTCACCTAGGAAAATTCTGGAGTTGATCAGGTATATTTACATTCCTGCAAAACGGTAATCTGAATGCAAAAGTCAAGTGTCTTGTGGAACTGCTGGAGTGTCGTATGACATCAAGCACTGGTCTCTCTGGGGACAGCCTTGTGCTAATGCACGTGCTCGGACATAATTACTGCTATCATTCTCCTTTCACAAAAATACTTCTGAGTAATTACACATCTGGGAAATTGGTAGCAGGGCAAGATGCCTCCATTTGTTAAGTGACTTTCATTCTCGAGGTGTTCTGGATTGTAGCAAACACTTCAGTTGCCCCTTGCAAGAAAACATACAAGGGACTGAGTTGCAGGATAAGAGCATATTTCCTCCTCCCGAGAGACAAACTGCTTGATTATTTGTTCAGATTTCCTGAGCTGCTGGAGCAGCATCCACAGCAGCCTTGGTGTAAAGGGCATCGAGTACAGTGAAATTGAGATTTGGCACCCAAGGAAATGAAAAAAATATTAGCCCTGCCATTATCTGTACTTACAATGGAAGCTCTGCATGGCAGATAACAGCCTTCGGAGTCTCTTTTCTATTTATCTTGCTTTACATCTTCTGAACAAAACCAATATGTAGACAACTGAGGCTTGCTCTAATAACAAAATTTTTGCCTGAAATGAAATTCTTGACATACCAATCATTCTCTGCAGCCAAACCATTTTCTCCCGTACAAAACATGTTTGGAGAAGACTTTAATGAATGTTTTACACTTAGTCATCTACTTTATTTGCTTTGCCAAGGTGTCCTTCAGCCATAAAAGAACAGAGTTGTCCTGGGAGGCCTAAAATATTTTCATGTCTAAAAATATATGTCATGAGCGTAAGGACTTCCTACAGAATTAAAGGGAAAAAAACTGGCAGTGACTGGGATAAAAAATGAATGACTTTTCTCTTTGCAATTAAAAGGAGCAAATTGAGAAATTTGGTGATTGAAGTTTTGGGGGTGGTAGCTGAAGTTTTGAGTAAGGATGTTCTGAGAAAATTGCCTAATAGGTCTGGAAAGGCCTAACACTCATTTGACTCTTAATTGATGGAGCCAGACCATGCCACCTTCAAGGCCGTGGTCTTTGAATTCGTAGACAGGGCAGGGAGATGCATTTTGGGGAAGGAGGAAGTAACTTTGGGAGGAGCTCAGATAAATCTCTGAGCAAGGCTGACCTCTCCACCTCATCCCGAACCTTGCTGCATGCAACCTTTCTTATCATAAGTAGAAGTAAAATTTTGCACATTCTCTTCTTGCAAGAGTAAAATTGTCTTTAACGCTAACACTGTAGTCAGTATCAGCTTTTCCGAGGTTTTGGAGGTGAAGGGAGAGATAAAACTCTAAGGGCAGTAGCAACCAGGAGGTGACACCTCTCCTGAGTAACAGTGTCCTCTGTGAGGGCAAGGGCCACGTTGGATGTTCCCCCTGTAACTCCACAAGCCCAGCATGGGGCCCCACACAGCTTATTTTTTGTCGGAGGGAATGCAGGTCTGGAGTACTCAGGCTGTGAAGAAGGTTCACTTAAGGTGGAAAAACGAGCTCAAGTCACCTCCAGCAAACTTTGATGGAGTCACAAGGGTTTGAATTTTACAACTGCCTTTTCACTTAGTCTTGCCAGTTGCTTGTCAGCTATTCTCTATGGATTCTTGAAGGTAGGTGAGAAATGCCACTATGAAAGTCATCAAATGTACTATAGCAGTGCTTCTCAAACTATCTGTGGTAGAGGCCAGTCTTTAGGGCTTCTTTTTTTCTTTTTTAATTCCATTGCAGGCCAATAATTTGGTAAAATAAAATAAAATGAATTAAATAAAATGAGAAAGTGGCTTTACAAATACAAGGCCATTGTCATTTTTATTGTAAGTTTCTGCAGAACCAAACTTAACTCTGTAAGACTGACATTAAAATGTCTTCATGCATCTTCTCCATTTCTATTCTTGTTGCAAACTGGTGATAGTTTTTTGCACAGCACCAGTCTGCAGACGGCGCTACCCCACCTCATGTCCTCCATTTCATCTTCCAAATGCTGCTTAGAAAGCAGAAACGGCATCTGAGCAGCACTCTGTTTTCAAAGCAATAGTCCTCAGACCACATTTTGAGGAGGGCTGCTCTGAATCAGGCCTCTGTCCTCTTATGGGAAGGGAGGGAGGGCAATGACGGGGAATTCTCTCAAAATCAGCTGTCAGACCAGAGAACTGCACAGTCAAGAGTGATTTGATGCAATACAACTTTGAATGTCAACCCTGCCATCTGTAATACAGATAGAAAGAACTTGAAAAGCAAGCATTTATCAATACAGTGGTATTGACAAATATTGGAATAATGTCCAATGAACTTCACACAAAGCTGATTAGAAATGAAGGCAACTGGCCTCTTCTTCCACATCACTCTGTGCCTTGCCAAGGGCAGAAGTTGTGGTTAAAATAAGGAGGAGTGCGGTTCAACCAACGGCTTGTTTGCTAGTTTTTTGTTGTTTTTTTTTAAATTTTACTTCCCTTAACAATGTGCGTCCTACAAAGCCAGATGCATTGACTCTACTTAATTATACTTTCCTGGGGTTTTTGTAACTGCAGTTCTCTCTCTCTCAATTCTATGGCTTTTCTTTATATATATTTATACATTGGTCACATTTTGAGACAGATTGTGGTGGCACATTATTTCACTTCCAAAAAACACTGTGGGCAGCATCCTTTCCGATTCACCCGTGCAAGTTTCCCCTTGCTCAGCACGTAGGTGTTGCTGCTGGGAGGGCTTCATTTGTTTCCATCCCAGCAGATTTTATGTTTCTTGATTTTTGTATATCTCAAGACTTCACAATGACCCACATATTTTAAACACTATTGTATATTAAAAGGATATCCTCAAAGTGCTTGTATGAGTATACTTTATTTCTTATTTTCTGTCTGATTGCTTAGAATTGAAAATTTTGTTTATCTAACACATTTTAGTATTTAAACATTTTTCTTATCTAATTCACTCTACTCAAGAGTTTTGATATAATGTACTTTGAGGCTTAAATATTGTGTGATTTCTTCCTAATTTCTACACTAGTTTGCGAATTTTTTACATTGTACCATATGATTACACTTATGTACACAACCATGATATAATTAAAAAAATAAGGGAAAAAAACAATAAAAAAAATGTTAGCTTCCAAATATTACATTTTAGCCAATATTTTGTTTTGAATTTTAATTCACCTAAATGGCAGTCAGTGAACATGGACTCCATGACACTGATTTTCTTGAGTTCCATCTGAGTTTCTCCATAGACTATGATATTGGCACAGTCTGAAATTTCAGACTCTAATTTAGTTATTTTAAAAATTTCTGAGAGCCTTTTATGTGCTATCATTTATACTTCAGGAATTCTAGTGAATTAGGAACCCAATGCTGCATATCTTCATGGAGTCAGAAGTTTCCAAGGATTTATATTCTACCATAGTTTGAGTCTACTAATGGAGATACACAGGAAATGTTAACAGGAAGATAGGCCTTCTTGTTCGGTTACATGAGAATGTGTTAAGAGTTGTAAATATTATTACTTGTTCTTAAAAACAATAGTAAACTTTGTACAAGAAGGCACAGAGAAATAAAAACTTAGATATTGTCTTGCTAGCATTTATTTCCTACTATGAAATCCAGTTTTAAACATCTGTTGTCTTCTGAGACAATTCTTTACAATGTATAGATTAAGGACTCTTTCAATTTTCAATTGAGTAGAGTAACAAGACCAAAAAATCACACAGAAGAATAGAAATATATTTTAACTTTCACAATAATTCAGTTTATTTCCTCATAACAAACTCATGCACAAATAAAGAAAATACTTTAAATCATACTCATATTGCATCTAACCAATTAAATACTCCATAACTGTAGCTACTGGGGTCTACTAGTCTCTCAGAGAAGAAATGAGCTATGTAAGTGCAAAGTGTAGAAAGAGATCTGTCAAGAATCCAAAATATTTTACAATATTTTGTCGATCACATGTGTGATTTCAAACATTATATTGTCAGGCCCTTTATTAAAGATAATCTTATCCATAAATATAATTTATGGAAAGATGCAAGTGGTTATTTATTTGTATTCATTTATTTCCAAAATTAAGATTTAAAAGAATTACTTCTTTTAAATAAACCTGTCAGTAAAAATGATTTAATGAGCCCAGCCATTTTAAATTCATGGTCATAGATTATAATTCAGAGTTTTATTAGTCTTCTTAGCATATAGCTATGTTTTACTTTCTCTTTGCCTAAATAACATTATGAAAATACAAATTCACTCAGGTAAATATTTTGAAAATGAAAAACATTATTAAAAAAACATAATATCTTACAATCTCAGGGCATTCTTCAAACAAATTAACACAGGGTACAATTTTTCTTTGAAGATTTTTCTTTCAAAAATGAGTCATACACACATAGATGTTTACTTGCTCTGTCGGTAAGAAGGCTGGAAGCAATGATACTCCAAAAGCAATGTGTTTCTATGGGACAGATTTTGATTTCTAATACCGTTCTCCAATAAAAGGCACCAAGGTTCCTTAGAAAAATGGCTGATTCTAGGACTGGTGAAGGAAATACATAAAATGAGCCTGGAGCATTTTATAGTGCCAAAATTATAGGATGCTAAAAAATGTAAAATTCCACGTGATGGGTATATCGGAGTCACAAAAGAGCAGATTGCAGTATGTAGTAGATCCCAACTGTCAGTGAGCAATTTGGGTAAGAAGATAACATAGTATTGAATTACAGCTCAAACTACAAATTAAACATCCATGAATGCATCCGTAGGTATAAATGACTGAATAAGTAAATAATAGGGAAGAATAGACAAATCTCCCATGCAGAAAAATTTTAAGTAATTTATGTTGATATTCTTCCCCCACCCGCTCAAGGAGGGGAACATAAATCTCCACTTTCTTTCCTTTTTTTTTGTTTATTTTGAGACAGAGTTTCATTATGTCGCCCTCAGTAGAGTGCCATGGCATCACAACTCACAGCAATCTCAAACTCTTGGGCTTAAGTGCTTCTCTTGCCTCAGCCTCCCAAGTAGCTGGGACTATAGTCCCGGCCACAATACCTGGCTATTTTTTGGTTGAAGTTATTTAGTTGGTCCGGGCCAGGTTCAAACCTGCTACCCTCAGTGCATGTGGCTGGCGCCATAACCACTGTGGTATGGGTGCCAAGACAAATCTCCACTTTTTGAGTGATCTTCATTCAAAGAGTACAGTATAGAAAGTGGAAAAAAGGAAGGAGAGAAAGTCACTAACAGTGGATAAAACTGACTGCTACCACTTCATGGAGGTAATCAAGGTTAACATCAGCAATAATGACTTATGTTGATAGGATCCAGTGTGAGGTGACAAAAATGCACTTTATCTCTTTGATCCCCTCCCCCCAAAACCTCTCACACTTCAATGTAAACATCAGACAAACATCAAACAAATTCAAATAGAGGAGTATCCTATAATATACTTAACCAGTACTCATCAAAATTGTTAAGGATATGAAAACCAAGTCTATAGAATATTAAACGAACAGGAAAGCATTAGTATGATAACAAATAACCTGTTAAAATACTGAGAAATAAAACATAAAATATTTGGTCACATAAAACATGTAAAACTCTCTGGAATTTCACAAAAGTAGTGTTGAACAAAAGTATCTCTTTAGAACATTGAAATGACACGAGTATATAAATTATCCCTAGATTAATGCATAAACTTAATGTGATAACAATGAAAATACTGTAGTGTTTTCTCTGGAACTAGTCAAGTTGATGGGAAAATTGACACATAAAAATAGCTACATTTGGTATCAGGGGCATGCTGGCCTCACATGATGAGTTTTAAAGTGTTCCCACTTCTGGTATTTTTTGAAAGATTTTGTAAAGGTTGCTGTTAATTTTTTTTAGTACTTAGGTGCATTCAACTGTGAAGTCATTTGGTCTTGGTCTTTGCTTTGCTTGAGTTTTGATTACTGATTCAGTCTCCGTATCTGTTATTGACCCATTCAGGCTTTCTATTTCTTTTTTAAAAAATTTTAATCTTCTAAATTTTTTTATTTTTATTTTTACACATACATGTGTTCATTAGGTTTCCACTTTTTGCCTTCACAGAATTAAAAAGGCTTAAAATTTAATAACCATAACAATGTTTAAGATAAGGACTAGAAACAAAAATCTCGTAAAGGATGAATGAAGATAAATGCATTCAGAAAAGAAATAAGATGATTACTGCATTGAAATATTAAACAATATTAATAATAATAATGCAAAGAAAGTAATGTTCACATTTTCAAATAAGAGTATGTCTATTATAGAATGCTTTGACTCTGAGGCTCAGTATGGAGTTATCAGTTAACTTCTTATTTTTTTTTCCAAAGTCTCAAAAATAGACAACTAATATTATATAAATAAAAGTAAAAGATAATTTCAAAAAAACAGATCATGCCAAATCTTATAGAGAATAGAAAAAGAAGAAATATTTCAAAATCATTCTACTTAATCTGGATACACCTGATACTAAAATTGGAGAAAATATACTGTTATAAAGGGAAATTACAGACATATTTCACTTATAAATGAGGATGCAATATCCTAAACAACATATTAACAAGTTGAATTAAAAATTAATGTTTAAGTAATGTACTTTGGTCAAAATTGAATCCTATTTATGTGAGAATTAGTCACTATTTTCTTTTCTTTTTGGTTTTCTTTCCTTCACTCCCTTCCTCCTTCTCTCTCTATTTGCTCCCCCCTTCCTCCATGCCCCACTGTGTCATTAATTGTCCTCATATCAAAGTTGAATACATAGGATTCATGCTTCTCCATTCCTGTGATGTTAGTACAAATGCTGCAAAATCTCCATTTTTTGATGGCTGAGTAATATTCCATGGTATACATAGACCATAGCTTACCAATCCATTCCTGAGTTGAAGGACATTTAGTCTGTTTCCACATTTTAGTGATTATAAATTGGGCTGCGATAAATAGCCTTGAAGAAAAAAGTTTATTTTTTCTTCAAGATAGATGCCCAGTAATGGGATTGCAGGATCAAACGGGAGGTCTAGGTTGAGTTCTTTGAGGTTTCTCCATACTTCCTTCCAAAAAGGTTGTATTAGTTTGCAGTCCCACCAGCAGTGTAAAAGTGTTCCTTTCTCT
>CAUYRH010042786.1:88-12065 GCA_963574655.1 Perodicticus potto | reverse complement strand
TCAATATATTCTTATTTTATGATTTGATTTTTCAGCATTAGAGATTGATAGTAATCAAATCAACACACGATGGCCATTTGTGCTTAGAAAAATTTGAAACTGCAAACTTAAAAATTGTAGAGAACCTTACTTCGTATTTATGTATAATTATTTACTCAGTAATCAGAAATAAATCTGACTAGTGCTTACTGTGAATTTGCCCATACATACCTCAATGTCTGGCTCCCTCTATTTTTTTTCTATATTCTATCATCTACCTGCTTATGGCAACAAAGCGCAAAATTTCTACTTGTGTTGATTGTATTAACCTTACCTAGGCCCTTTTGAAGTAATTTGAGATAGACAGATTCAATCTTATGAAAAATTGTTCCCCAGCAACTTAGCAACTCTTTGGCCTGCTATGTAAGTGGACATAGTAGAAATGAAAGTGTTGCAGATTGTATATGTGAACCTAATGGTTAAGGACATTTCCTGTTATAAGAAAATAAGTGTAAAACTTGAAAAGGGAATGAATAAAGAAACAAATGCCTTGCCTCATGCAATATCGGTTAGCAAATTAAGCATTTGATGTACCCAGAAGCTTTTATTAATAGCTCAAAATAGTTCTTGAAGAAATGTTACCAAAACTCCCTAGTAAATTGACTCCAGTTCCTTTCTTCACTCCTGTGATAGACATTGTCAAGTCATTTTCATATAGATTGTATTTATAGTTCTACTAGCAGTTGATGAAAAGCTGTTTCTCCACAGTCTCAATAACACAGTGCTCTATTTCAATTGCTTTTTGTAGGCCTTCCTTAGCTTGATTTATATCTTTTTTTGAAGTTTGGAGACCATATCTCCATCATTATGCTGGTCATAGACCAATCACTATGGGACCAGCTTTAATGCACTTAAGGAGGTTAGAGAAGGAAGTTAAATGTTTAAACATTATATTTTATATAAAATATACAAATATATTTTATTAGAAGATATTTAAAGCATACAAAAAGTATAAAGAATATTAGACAACTACACTGTGCTGTACTTTATCAACATTTGCTTTAGATCCTTTTTTAGAAGTAAAATACTACATGTAGATTTAAAGCTGCCTCTATATTCTTCCCTGACATCACTTACCTCCCTCTTTTCCCAGAAATATCATTTTCAAGAACATTTTGGAATGTCTAGGGGTAGGAAGGTAGGTTTGACCCAGCAGCTCAATGATGTTATCAAAAGCACAATTTTTTTCCAACAAGGGTGTCTCTAGCATTTCTTGGTTGCAAGATGGCTGCCAATAGCTCCTGGGCCTAGAAACTTCATTGTCCAAGCCCAGAGTAAGAGGGGGGGAGGGACAGAGGGAGGGAGAGGGAGAGAGAGAGAGAGAGAGAGAGAGAGAGAGAGAGAGAGAGAGACCCTCCCAATGAATGAACCAAAGTTCTGATCCTCCATACCCACTACTGAACCAATTAGTGGGCTAAAGGGTTTGAAATTATTTGATGGTTTATTTCATCAAAGACTTTCCCCGAGGCTAAAGGGTGGTGTTATCATGTTTTGATGTGTATAATGTACACTTTTTCGCCCAAAATTTTAGGGAAAAATAAGGATGCACATTATACATAGGTAGTAGAGCTAGGGAGTGGAGCCCAGCAGACCTCCCAAGGCCACTGAACCCTCTTTCCTGGCCCCACCACGCATGGAGTTTCAGTTCAGGAGGATCTGGATCTGGTGGGAGAGAGCTGGAGCAGCACCTGCCAGGTGCTATAATCAGGGATGGTAGTGGCGCTGGCAAGGTGGGCTGCAGCCATGCAGGGTGAGGGCTGAGGCCTGAGTCCTGGCTGCACAAAGGAGACTAGGAGCCCTGTGCAGGCCTCAGGGACCTGGCTGTCTGTCTGCTTGACTGAGTAGCCTCAGAAGTCTCTGCCCACTGGCCACGTGTGTGGCCATGTTGGCTACAGCCCTCCATGTGGTAGGGAGGGGAGGGCTCCCAGGAGAGAGGGAGGGGGCAGATTTCACAGGGTAAGTGGCTGCAGGAGGGTAGTGTGATCTGCACGTTTACCAGGGAAGCATTAGCCCCCTCTAGATGTGTCTCTTCTGTCTGACACCTGGCCACTTTGAGGGGCATTTTCTTGAAATTTTGGGCCAAAAATATGGGTACATATTATATACAGCAAAATATGATACTTCAACCTAGACTATGAGGCTGCTACATCTCTGCGTGAGAGGAAATTCCCTACGGGACAAGTACCTCAAAGTCTGGTTGAAGGTATAATGGAGAAATGCAGGCTGGTTAGAAATCCACCAGATACCCTTTATGGCAGAGAAGTGAACATGCCTACAGTGAGAGACGTATATGAAGAGATGATGGAATGGCAAAGAGATAGGAGGCTTTGGTCATGGCAATGGGGAGAGACAGAAGGAGGTAGATTTGAGAAATATGTAGAGAGCAGGAATTCGTGATGTATAATTATGGGGAGTTAAGGGTAACATATTAATTAGGCTAGGAAGAAGAGCCATATCAAAGGGACCCTAAGATATAATAGCCCAAACAGTCAAAGTTTTTTTCTTTTTAAGGTTTGATGTGTGTTCTAGGTTGCTGATGGTAGTGGTGAGTGGATTTGATTTGTCTTTCAGGGACTCCAGTTGATCTACCCTAGACTATCTTGAACATATAGCTTCCAGGATTGCTTTGATTGTCAACATTCTCATCCTTGGTGAGGAAATTGCATGCATGTATGAATACAGGAGATGTTATAGGGCAGATCTGAAAGTGAGTCCCATCATTTCTGTTCTTATTTCAGTAGAAAGGACCTTGTCATTTACTCCTCCTAAACCACAAGTGAGATGGGATATGTGGTGTAGGTGAGCATAGATTGTGGTGGACAGCTGGTGGTAGTCTGTTAGAGCTACACTCCCATGTTTCTGGATTGAGCAACTGAAGGGAGCAGCAAACGTGTTAGCGATTACAGGTGGAGGATTTGAAGTGGCCAGGAAGGGGAGATGAAGAGTTCAGATTGGGACATCTTGAATTTGATGTGTGTGGAAGGCATACAGGTGGAAACATATAATCGGCAGATAGCTATATAAACCTGGTCCTCATGAAGGGAGGTAAGGAATAGATACAGAGATTTGAGAGTTATCCATTATTAAGTGGTTGATTCTTGGTGTAATTTTTGCTTAAAAGCATTACCTAGCATTTACCTCGAAGCCCATCTGCCTTTTTTCTTCTGCCCACTCCTTCAATCATGTGACATTTTTAGGCAGTTTATCCCCAACCAATTTGACAGCTTAGCACTTGGAAAAGCTAAATTTATTCTTCAAATATGGAGATGTCTTCTTCTCAAAGATTGTTTGTAAAAATGTCAAAATAATATCAGTGCTACATGATGGCTAGGGGATCCCATTGTTAGCATAGCTCCAACTAGATAAGTGGTTTATAATCACTGCCTTTGATTGCCTGTCTTTAATTCAGCTCTCTGTGCTTGACAAAACAATTAAGATTTTAAACAAATTATCTACGGGTTGCCCCTTATTCAAATGCTTATTTATCTTAGTTGTGTATGATTATTTCTTAGAGAAACTATGTTCCTATTCTTTTAATAAGTTGTGAGTGATAGTTTTCCCATAATCCCAGATTTACAAGTAAGTCTAAGAATTTTCTATGTAAGAGAAAGGATTCACAGGTGTCAGGGTTGTCTCTCCTGCACCTATTTTGGAATGGATTGTGTTTCTAGAAAATGCCTTCAGAAAGAGGAAAGATTGTTGCAATTTTTTAGCTTTGGCAAATACTTGTTTTGGTTAGGTAGAATATTTTTTTCTTTTGAGCCAGGGTCTTACTCTTGTTGAGGCTGGTCTTGAACTCGTGAGCTCAAGAGATCCACCTGCCTCAGCCTTCCAGAATGCTAGGATTGTAGGTGTGAACCACCATGCCCAGTTAAATGTCTGTTTTGGAATTAAAGAACTACATGGCTTGGCACCTGTAGCTTAGTGGCGAGGGCACCACTCATATACACCAGAGCTGGCGGGTTCGAATCCAGCCCGGCCCTGCCAAAGAACAATGACAACTGCAACCAAAAAATAGCCGAGCATTGTGGCAGGCACCTGTAGTCCCAGCTACTTGGGAGGCTGAGGCAGGAGAATCACTTAAGCCCAAGAGTTTCAGGTTGCTGTGAGCTGTGATGTCATGCCACTCTACCCAGGGCGACATAGTGAGACTATCTAAAAAAAAAAAAAAAAAAAAGAACTACAATATGTTTTCCAAACATTTTAATCTATTCTATTGCATGGGTTCTTAGTGTTAAAAGGGGTCTTAGAGATCATTCCTTTATTCAATGTGGTGACTCCTATTACAATCAGTCAGAGAACCCTGTAGATTTGGCTGAGATGCTCCCAGTATTGGGAAGCTCAATACTTTAGTAGGAAGATTGTTTCCTTGATAGAATAACCCGAAGGTAATTTTTTTGTTGAGCTAAGATCTGCCTGCTTCTCTTTCTACTCACTAGATCTAGAAAACCAGATGCTCGTCCTTTTGTACTATTGTCTTTTAGCCTTGGGGAGGGGGTTGCTGTCTGACACATATAAGGGAATATAGATAATCTAGGTAATTGGCTATATATATAACTGCACCTTTAGTCATTTGAGAAAACACCAAAATGCAAATGAGGAAGAGTGAGTAACTTGGTAACATTGACCCCTCTCTGGTTTATATAGAAGTAAATCACTTGCAAATACCCATACTTTAACCATTATAAATGACAAATTACATGCAATCCCTGGCTTATAGACATGATAACGTTCCTGGGAATGTCTTTAGGTCAGATTTGTATGTAACTCAGATCCCTGATGAACAGCACATGTACAGTAATAACAATGCTGCAATGGCTCATATGTGATAATAATAATGCAATGCAATACTGTCATATTAATAATATACCCCTGTATTGTAATAATAAGTTACAGAAATTGTTGTGCTCTTTATTTTAATTCAACAAACAGAACATTAAAAAACCCATATAAAAAGTTTAGATAGGAGAAATTTCAAATGAGAATATTAAAGATGTTGAAGGTTAATGCTCATCTAATGTTTCATTAATTCTAGGCTAACGGGAATATTATCCTTATTTGATCTTCAAAGCAAGTCAATAATAATCTTTAATAATTTCGATAATTAATCTACTATGCTGCTTGGTAATGACAATGCTTTCATTGGAGCATCGCTTTTCAAAGCTCCTTTATTCTCACTTTATCCTTTATAAGTACTCTGCTAGTGACTGAAGCCTAATGCTTTCCCAGTGAATGATGGAGTCTGGTCATTCTCTGAATGCTTAAATATTTCTACTTTTGTTTCCAGTATAGTAAACTTTTTTTTTTTATATAGTAAACTTTCTATCTGGTTCAAGCTCACTTGGACTGGCAGTGGACTTTTGCTTAGGAGGCATGTTCACAAGGGTAACACTGAATCACAAAATTGAATAAAAAAGTTAGTTAAAAGAGATGCTGTGCCTAAGTGACCATGTGAACAAGGAGACCAGCCACTAGCATAAAGATGCTGCATCAGCAAACTGCTTACGCCATGTGGGTTTGTTTACATGTAGAAAAGAAATGAGTTCTCGAATTATTTAATTATAAATTATCTGTATGAGGAGCCTTGGGAGCCTGTTGTTAAGTACAGAATGCTATTAAGTCAGGTTATCTGTAACCTGGGGACCAACTATATTTGCCACCCATCTCCAGAGTAAAACACCAGAGTTCATCAAATATTTGCACGTGTCTCTAATATTCCACCCTTAGTTTTCTCTCTGTGGGCTTTATATGTCCTTTATCCCTTCCATTTTTTAGATAAACTATGTTTCTAGACCGTCCCTGTTCTGGTCATCCTTCTCTTGTACAAATGGTTGTTAATGTCCTTCCTAAATATATAGAGTTGGACACGATGTTCCAGATATGGTCTGTACAACACATGGCTCGTTGGTTGGTGAAACAGTATATTCTAAAGTACTAGAAGACCGGGGAATAAAATGGGGAAAATAAGAATATTTTCTCCTGACTTTTAAGTGTTAGGTACAAAGAATTCAGTGTGTGTGTGTCTGTGTGTGTGTGTGTATGGATACTCTGATCTAAAAAGTACTTGCTATTAGTAAGGACCTGTTATAAAAATCTGGGTATTTACTAATTAATGCCAAAGGCTTTTAGTTATCATAATAGAAAATAATAGAATTCATGATTATTGTTTATATTCTATTTTGAAAAATTGGTTAGTTTCAATTAGATCCTATATATGGGTTATAGTTATAAGAATTCCAATGTATTCAAATTTGAACTAAGAAACCGATAACTGGTACAGTTATCCGAAATCCAATATATTCAAATTCATCACTGAGACTGCCTCAGTTGTGAACTGTCCTCTCATCTTTCTATACATCTCTGAGGATTGAAGGTCACTTCAAATGCTATTTCTACTTAACCCTGCTCTTTTATCTGGAAGTGATTTATTCACTGTTTGAATTCTCTTAGTTCTTTCTTGATACTTATCCCACCCATCATCATATTATAAATATTTGTTTATGTGTTTAATTTCCTGTTTATTCATTCTTAAATTTCTCTGACAGCCTTGAATCTGGTATGTGCCCAGTAGTCATTGAGTAAATATATTAATGCAAGAGGGATAAATATGTAAAAATAAATGTAATGCCTTCATGAATGATAGTGGACTTAATTAGAAGTAAACTCATCTAATAGAAAACAAAAAACTTTAATATTTGATAATATAGTACAAAAACACTTAAACTAATTATAGTTCTCTTATGTGAACTGCTTTGTTGAAATTGTTTATGTATTAGATAGAATGTGTATTTTATGATAGAAGAAAAGCAGAATTACAAAGGAAGAATATTACCAGCATCATCTAGCATTGTCTATTTCAGATTCGCTGATGATTATTTAGACATTTTAAATAGTGGATTTAAAAATTAACTTTTGTAAACCCATTTGTGCCGGGGAATGAAATATTATATTAATAGCATCTTCCCAGCATGAAGAAGCTAGTGTAATTCTTACATGGGAGGAAACACCTTTGTTAGTCGTCCTAATTATAATCTCAAAAATGTCAGTGTTTTTGGAGATTTACTTATATGGTAAATATAAGTATTTATACTTATACTCATTATTTCATTTATTATTCACATATCTTTAAAATAATCCAGAGAATTAGATTTTATAATTATCCTTATTTTGTAAATGAGAAAATGGAGTCAGAGAGGTTAAGTAAATTGTTCACAGTAAACAATGCAGCCAATACTTGTTCCAAACTCATAAATGCAGTGTTCTTTGTGTTCTTATTATGAAGCCAATCTACAAATACTCATCAAGCTCTTAATATGTGCAAGGTGATTTTTAGGCATTGTTGTCAAAATGAAGCTGTATGAAGCAAGGGATATAGGACAAGATATCTATTATTATAGAACTTAAAAATTTTCTGGAAAGACCATATATCTAATAGAATATAGTACTATTATTATCCATACCAAGTACCAGCTGAATGACAATGGCGTAATTTTCTATAGGAATTTATAGGAAGGCTTTGGAGCAGGTCGGGAAGAGCTCAATGGAGGAAACCAGATTTTAGCTAATTCTTCACTGAAAAATAGAACTTATATCAGCAGAGAGATGGAGGAGAGCATTTCAGACAGGAGCAGAAGGCAAAGGAGGAACAGAATATGAGCTGAGCCAGGAGAAGTAGCTCACACCTGTAATCATACCACTCTGGGAGGCTGAGGCAGGTGGATTGCTTGAGCTCAGGAGTTTGAGACCAGCCTGAGCAAGAGTGACACCCCATCTCTACTAAAAATAGAAAAGCTAGCCTGTATGGTGGTGAGAGCCTGTAGTTCCAGTGACTTGGGAGGCTGATGCAGGAGGATCTCTTGAACCCAAGAATTTGAGGTTGCTGTGAGCTATGCTAATATGATGATGCCATAATACTATACCCGGGGGACAAAGTGAGACTCTGTCTCAAAAACAAACAAACAAACAAACAGAAAAACCCACCATGAGCTGAATATAAGGTGGGAGAAAATCAACACATAATCAGGGGATCTCATTGCATATTGCCAAAATTTCTTTTTCAGATTTTTACCTCAAAAAGTAATAATTTACTCATAAATATTATGTTCATTCATTAGAAGAATCACACACAAAAAATTTTACAACTAGAGATATCAAAAACAGGGTTTTAAAAATAGAAGCATTTTATCAGGGCAAGAACATTCATTTAGGTTTTCAAAAATGAAAAAATAACTACAAATTCTCAAGGAGGAAAATTTGTCATTATCACTCATACTATCTATTATTATTTCATAGTTGTTGTATACATTTTTTAGGAGTTTCTAGGTATGGGGATGATAAAAAATTGAAATCCTTATTGGGATTTATAGTGATTCTTGAGTATATGGATTGATGTTGTTCATCAGTTTTTAAAAAATTCCCAGCCAGAATCTCCTTAAATACTATTTTGCCCAATTCTGTATTTCTTTTACTTCTAGAACTATAATGATATATGTATATCTGTCTTTTATATGTATATGTATGTATATACATATATGTGCATGTGTGTTTATATGTCTTTTATATATATATAAAATTCGCACTGAATTTGTCATATCTTTTAATGCATTTTCTATTCTTTGTCTTTTCAGTTTTCAATTGGGATATTTTCTTATGACCAATGTTCTAGTTAATTAGTTTTCTACTTTACAGAATCTAATTTGCTAGAAAATTCATCTATTGAATTATCAATTTCAGTTATTGTATTTTTCATTTCTGTTATTTCTATTTGGTTCCTTTGTAAAGATTCTAATTTTCTCCTGAAATTATGAATCTTTTATTTTCTTGAACACATCAAGTTATTATTTTAGGGCTTTTTTATGTGGTTCCCACTTTTTTCTCTTTAATATTATTTCCAAATTCAGTTTCATCTTAAGCTTCTTAAATTCTTCTGAAGTGCTAATTGAATCCATGTTCAATATTCATAAAATTCATTACTTAAAATCATTCATTGGGAATATATACTTATATTTAAATTTTAGTAGAGCCTAATAATGATATAGGAAGAGAGAAAACTTTTATCCAATCTTACATATGTGCTTAGAAAACATAATAATCACTGGGAGTCTTTACTTTACTTAGAAATGACTGGATGGCCTAGATCTCTGAAAAAAATAATATCTGCTTTATTTAAGAAATCATGTGTGTTTCTTTTTAACTGACCACAGGGAAAAAAGCATTCTCTTCCTTTTTAATTTTCTTTTACCTCCTCTTTCTTTTTGATTGACCAAAGGGGGGTAAATTCTCTTCCTTTTTAATCCTTTCTTAGGTATGTATCATATTTCCCATTTCCATGTCTCCAAGTTATACACCTATTGTGAAGTTAAATCTGGCTTTTAGAATAAGCATTTGTGTTACATGTGAATGACTCTACAACAAGGTGACTTCAGTATTCCTTAAACACATACAGGAATGGGATTAATGGATTTAAATTAATTCCATAGTGCTGTATATAGAAATAGCTTTCTATAACCTTAGTGGGCCCATGAAATACATGACTAATACATCAATAAAATCAGAAGAATTTGATCAAGAATATCTGCAAAATGCCAGAACTCCTAGAACAAAATAGTCTCTCATTATATTGTTTTATATATATATTTTTATTTTAAAATCAAGTATTTTGATTACAAATGATTTATATTCTTTAATAACACTGTATTTCTTCTTATCTCAGATAGGTTTCATTCATTTTTGGCCTTTAGTGTTAATTACAATGGGGTATGTCTTTTTTATGAAGTTGACAAAAAATCTGTAAATTGGAAATAACTTTTGGTCAGTCTTTTTTTTTTTTTTATTAAATCATAGCTGTGTACATTAACGCTATCATGGGGTACAATGTGCTGGTTTTATATACCATTTGAAACATTTTCATCAAACTGGTTAACATAGCCTTTACTGCATTTTGTTAGTTATTGTGTTAAGACATTTATATTCTACACTTAGTAAATTTAACATGTACCCTTGTAAAATGCACCGTAGGTGTGGTCCCACCAATTATCCTCACTCCCACCATCATCCCCCCCCTCCCCTTTCCTCCCTCTCCTCTTTCCCCTTCTTGGGCTATAGTTGGGTTATAGCTTTCATATAAAAGCTATAAATTGGTTTTATAGTAGGGCTGAGTACATTGGATATTTTTTCTTCCATTCTTGAGATACTTTGCTAAGAAGAATATGTTCCAGCTCCATCCATGTAAACATGAAAGAGGTAAAGTCACCATCTTTATTTAAGGCTGCATAATATTCCGTGGTGTACATATACCACCATTTATTAATCTATTCATATGTCGATGAGCACTTGGACTTCTTCCATGACTTAGCAATTAGGAATTGGGCTGCAATAAGCATTCTGGTGCAAATATCTTTGTTATAATGTGATTTTTGGTCTTCTGGATATATACCTAGTAGAGGAATTGAAGGATTATATAGGTCTATTTTTAGATCCCTAAATGATCTCCAAACATCTTTCCAAAAGGAACATATTAGTTTGCATTCCCACCAGCAGTGCAGAAGTGTTCCCTTTTCTCCACATCCATGCCAACATCTCTGGTTTTGGGATTTTGTTATGTGGGCTAATCTTACTGGGATTAGATGATATCTCAAAGTGGTTTTGATTTGCATTTTTCTGATGATTAAGGATGATGAGCAGTTTTTCATGTGTCTGTAGGCCATATGCCTGTCTTCTTTAGAGACGTTTCTCTTCAAGTCCCTTGCCCACCCTGAGATGGGAATCATTTGTTCTTTTCTTGCTAATACGTTGGAGTTCTCTGTGGATTCTAGTTATTAAAGCTCTGTCGGAGACATAACCTGCAAATATCTTCTCCCATTCTGAGAGCTGTCTGCTTGCTTTACTTACTGTGGTTTTGGCTGTGCAGAAGCTTTTTAGTTAGATCAGATCCCGGTAATGTATTTCTGGTGTTGCTTCAATTGCCTTGGGGGTGAGGGGGTCTTCCTCATAAAATATTCACCCAGGCCGATTTCTTCAAGTGTTTCTTCTAGTATTTTTATAGTTTCATGTCTTAAGTTTAAATCTTTAATCCAGTGAGAGTTAGTTAATGGTGAAAGGTGTGGGTCCAGTTTTAGTCTTCTACAGGTTGCCAGCCAGTTCACCCAGCACTATTTGTTAAAAAGGGAATCCTTTCCCCACTGAATGTTTTTAACTGGTTTATCAAAGATCAAAAAATGGTAAGTAGCTGGGTTCATCTCTTGGTTCTCTATTCTGTTCCATACATCTACCTCTCTGTTTCTGTGCCAGTACCATGCTGTTTTGATCACTATTGATTTATAGTATAGTCTGAGGTCTAGCAGCATGATTCCTCCTGCTTTGTTTCTATTTCTGAGTAATGTCTTTGCTATTTGAGGTCTTTTTCTGATTCCATATAAAACAAAGTATTATTTTTTTGAGATCTTTAAAGTATGACAGTGGAGTTTTAATAGGGCTTGTGTTAAAATTGTATATTGCTTTGGGTAATATGGATATTTTAACAATATTGATTCTTCCCAGCCATGAGCATGGTACGTTTTTCCATTTGTTAACATCTTCAGCTATTTCTTTCCTTAGAGTTTCATAGTTCTCTTTATAGAGATCTTTCACATCCTTTGTTAGGTACACTCCCAAATATTTCATCTTCTTTGGCACTACTATGAAAGGAATAGAGTCCTTGACTGTTTTTTTAGCTTGACTATTGTTGGTATATATAAAGGCTACAGATTTGTGAGTGTTGATTTTGTAACCTGAGATGCTGCTGTATTCCTTGATCACTTCTAAGAGTTTAGTAGTAGAATCCCTGGTGTTTTCCAGATAAACATTCATATCATCTGTGAAGAGTGAAGGTTTGATCTCTCTGACCCTATATGGATAACCTTGATTGCCTTTTCCTGCCTAATCGCAATGGCTAAGACTT
>CAUYRH010042785.1:0-13629 GCA_963574655.1 Perodicticus potto | reverse complement strand
AGATAACAGAAAAGGGACTTTCCGAGGCTGGGTCGGGGAAGGTTGAATGTGAAGATGTATTTGGGAGGTTTTTAAGGATATGTTGAAATTTAGATAAAGAAGTAATATGTTTTACTAACTGTAGTTTCTTGATCTAACAATAAATCATTAGTTTAAAAAGGTCTTCCATATAATAACTCAAATGGGCTACAAGTGAGTTTTTGAGGTAAATTTCTTATTTTGAGGAGAACAATGGAAAGTAATTTAGTCCAAGGGAGATGATTCTCTTGAGCTAACATTCGTAATTGTCCTTTGATTTTATCATCATTTTTTTTTTATCTTTGCAGTGGATTGGGGCCTCTAAGAACAGTGTAGATGATATTTTATGCCCAGGGCTTTAGATATTCCTTATGTAACAGCTACTTTGAAGGCAGGCCCATTATCACTTTGTAAACTCTGAGGGAGTCCGAACCTGGGAATAATTTCCTGTACTAAAGCCTTTACAATTTCTTGGGACTTTTCTGTTCTGCAAAGGAATGCTTCAACATAATTAATAAAGGTATCCAAAAATGCTAGCATATATTTTGCACCATCTACTTTAGGGATATGAGTAAAATCTATTCACCAGCCTTCACTTGGATAGTTACCTTGTTTTTGTATAACCACCCGGAAGAGCTAGACAGTGAATTGAAGGATTCATTGACACGTATCACAAGTCCTTATTATCTGTTTTATAATTTAAAATAATTTTTTAATAATTTTATGAAATCATAATTGTGTACATTGGTGCAATCATGGGGAACAATGTGCTGACTTCATATACAATCTGAAATATTTTGGTTATACTGTTAAACATAGCCTTCATGGCATTTTATTAATCACTAAATGAAGACATTGATATTCTACATTTAATAAGTTTCACCACTACCCTGCTAAGATGCAACTTAGGTGTGATCCCACCAATTGCCCTCCCTCCACCCATTCTCCCCCTTCCCCTGCCCTCCCTTTCCCTTTTCCCTGTATTCTTGTTCTATGATTAGCCTTCATATGAAAGCTACAGATTAGCTTCATAGCAGGGCTGAGTACATTGGATACTTTTTCTTCCATTCTTGAGATACTTTGCTAAGAAGAATATGTTCCAGCTCCATCCATGTAAACACAAAGGAGGTAAATTCTCCATCTTTCTTTAAGGCTGCATAGTATTCCATGGTATACATGTACCACAATTTATTAATCCATTAGTGGGTCGATGGCACTTGGAAGGGCTGATCTTAGGGAAAGGGCATTCAGAATTTTACCATTAAGTATGATGTAAGTGCTTCTCTGTGTAGATGTCCTTTATTAAGCTGAAGAAGTTGTAGTTGATTTGCATTGCATTTTGCTAAGTGTTTAGGTAATAACCCTCTGTTAAATTTTATTAAATTCTTCACACATAAGTGATTAATTTATCTATTTTATTCTTCCAATATGGTTAATTACATTACCTAAATATTACAATTTCTTTACCTGCAATATCTTTACTTTACTTTTTGTTAATCAGGCATATGTTGTTCTTACAGACTGAGTTAGAAAGCATTATTTCTGTTCTTTCTTCTGGAAGAGACTGTGGGGAATGGACCATATTCATTCCTTGAAAGTATATATGTATATGTACATATGAATATGTATACATACATATTTCTGAATATAACTTTAAAAATTTTTGGAGATGATTTTTACTTCTATATGTTAGGAATATTGGCATATAATTTCCATTTGTTGTAATATTTTTGTTTTGACAACACTGGTTTTATCAGGATGATGTTTAATTCATAAAATGTTATTCATTATTTTTCCTTTTCTAAAAATGCTTATCTAAGAACACCATTGTCTTCCTTATTATTTTCCAAAGTTAACTTACTTATATATGTTCAATTGATTATAGTCATTATTGGAGATTTTAATCTATTTTTTTGTACTTTCTATTTTCTTCATTGTATTAAATAGAAGTATATAAATTTTAGTGATGTATCTGAAAACATTTTTAATTAGGTTTTGATTTTATATATTTTTCTCTACATTTTCTCCAATTTCTATCTTACTGATCTTCTGGTTTTTATTATTTACTTTCGTTTACTTAATTCGGGATTAAACTGGCTTTTATCTTACTAAATTCTCAAATGTAAACTCAGAATTTATTTTTTAAATTTAGAATTTATTTTTCTAATACAGGCATTTACCATTATTAATCTTTCCTATAAACACTGCTTTAGATGCAGATCACACATTTTTATATACATTAATTTTTATACAGATAAGTTTTTTCTAATTTGCCCTGTGATTTCTTCATCTCCAACCACAGTTTAATAACCAGAATCCACAGAGAACTCAAACGTATTAGCAAGAAGAGAACAAGAGATCCCATCTCAGGGTGGGAAAAGGACTTGAAGAAAAATTTCTCTAAAGAAGACAGGCGTACAGCCTACAGACACATGAAAAAATGCTCACCATCCTTAATGATCAGAGAAATACAAATCAAAACTACTTTGAGATATCATTAAACTCCAGTAAGATTAGCCTACATATCAAAATCCCAAAAACCAGAGATGCTGGCGTGGATGTGGAGAAAAGAGAACACTTTTGCATTGCTGGTGGGAATGCAAACTAATTCATCCAATTTCTTAAGGTCTACCTGAGCTGAGGAAGCTCTTACAATCATTGGTCTTCTACCATCTCACAATTAAACCCTCTAGGATAAATGATTCTTTTTAAAGAATTGTCAACTCAACATAGCTGCCATTCCAAAGTCCAACCACAGGTCTTTTTCTCACTAAAACATGTGATGATGACCAGAATACCGAGAATCGATGCAACTTGTACTGTGCTTTGGGGACTAGGGCTTTAACCTTTGCATATAAGCACATGTGTGATGACAAGCGACAGATTCTCATGAACTCGGCTATAAAATACCTGAGAGGTATTCTCTACTGTCACATGCTCTGATGGGTAATAGTGAAGTTTTCTTAACTTCTGTCAGATGATCTCCAGTCTCAGCAGAATGGAAGACATTGCAGGAGCAGGCATCATATCAGTAAGTCTTTTAACAGAACTTCCACTGGGTTCTGTGACTAGGCATGGCAGATTCTGGAACAAACTCCCAATAGTATCATGGTAACTGGGAATCAAATACCATAGCAACCAACCTGTCAGATATGATCACGTACAAAATAAATTTCTTTCTTCTTGTTGAAGACATGTTGGGAAATAGCAATTAGTCAGAGTACAGACAGCTCATTGTGGAGTTACTAATAGCTGTATCCCCTGTAGGGGAAAAAATATTCTTAACTGGACTTTAAAGACAAAAAGTACATCTAGACAAACTAGTTAAAGAAGGATTTCATGAATTTCAAGAGTATGAGAACTCAAAAAACGGAGTGATATGACTTCCTTTAACAAAACTCCATCCACTCTCCTGGAAAAAAGAGAAACAGGTTGCCTATTTAACAAAGATTTTGATAGATTTTCTGCTGGAAGGAGAAGCCAAGCCAAGCAATAATGGCCCGTGTTTGGCCAACTAGTGAAGTAGGGAGAAGCAGCTCTGTTCAGGGACAGAGAGATTGCAAACTGCTGGGATAGATCATGATGGTGAGGTGTTTGCCATACAGGTGGTGGAGCAATGCTCTTGCATGCTATAGCCAATCTAATGTTAAGAAATACCTTTGTTCAAGGGCAAAAGTTTTGATGGTCATGCCAACAATGATAATTTCACTCAAATATTTTATAGATGAAAAACTTACCTCTGCATATTTAATAATCTAGTAAAGCATATAAATGAATATTTGCTTTGTTTTTGATCACTCGATATTATTCCACAGGTCACTGAAGCTGTTTTTGTTTTTAAACTTTATTCCCTGTGTTCCTCAAATCGGATAATTTCTGTTAATCTGCTTTCCAGTTGTCTTTTTCTTCTCTTGTCTCCAATCTTCTCATCAGTTGAGCCAGTGATTTTTCTTTTCCACTTCAGATGGTATAGCTCATTAGTTCTAGCATTTTCATTTGTTTTTAAAATGTTTCCATTTCTTGGAAGCAGCATCAAAAATACACTACTGGGATCTGATGAAACTAAAAAGCTTCTGCACCGCCAAGAACACAGTAAATATTCAATCACTTTTGAAGTATCAACTGATACTACTGACTCAACACAGGTTTTATTCTTCATTCAGGTCATAACAGAAGATTTTCTTTGCTATGAAGAGTTACTTGCTTGGGGACTCTTGCAAAAAGAACACAAGGAATAGACACCTTCAACAACTTTCAAGATAAATATCATGAAGTTGGACTGAATTTGGTGAATTTAGTGAGTATAAACACAGATGGTGGACTTTCTGTGACAGGAAAACATTGAAGGATTTATTGCACAGATAAAAAAAGCATTAAAAGATCCAGATGCTCTCATTTATTTTCATTGTCTCTTGCAAAATCGCCTTGCTAAAGCTACTATTTTCAGTGACATTTTGCAAGGAGTTATAAGTATTTTTAACTTATATGTATTTTATTTCACCCAAAAAGTTCACATTTTTAACTTATAAGTATTTTATGTTCACCCAAATGCAACATGGTATTATGAGTTTTGTAACATGCTAAAGTTGAATGATGAAGTATTCAGTGTGGATTTGTCTTATCATCTAAAGTGTGTTGGCTATCACAGGGACAGGTGTTAGCCAAAATTTATCTCTGGAAGAAGAGATGGATAAATTGTCAAAATCAAAATGACTTAAATGTCTTTGAAAGGTAAAAATAAATGTGTGTGTGTGTGTGTGTGTGTGTGTGTATAGTTAAAAAATAAAGCATTTCTAAAAAAAAGCTATCATTTTTCAAAACACTTCTTTAAAAGGAAATTTTGGATGAACATTTTTCTCAGTTAGCAAAGGTCATTGATGAGCAGGATGATATATGTAATTTATCTGAAGAATACACAACTGTTACAGACCTATTAAAAGGAGAATACAAAGAAAGACTCACTGACTTTTAAAATCATGACATCACATTCAAATTATCTCTTCAGCCTCACCTAGTTGATATCACCCAAGTGCCTAAATAATTATACAGATGGAGTTGATTTAGCTTTCAGTAGTTGGCATTTTAGAGTCATTGTTTGATACTAAGAAAGATCCCATTTGAAATGTGAAAAGATATAGTAGAACGCCCATGCCTTTATAGCAACATGCCTGAAAAATGCTTTCTTGCTTTTCAGCCAATTATTGCTACAAATAAATTGACATTATCCTTCCTAACCCAAATCAAGATCCCTTTATGGATACAAATGACTGATACCCATCTAGAGGATCAACTCAAACTGTGGACCTCCATGCTGCAACTAAATATTCAAATGTTTTCCAACAAAAAGCAGACACAACAAAGTTATTAGAAGGTTAGTTAAACTTAAAATTAACAAATAGTCTTCATTTTTTGAAACTATGAAGTACAGAGTAGTTGCATTTTTAGAAAATAAAGTACATTTCTAAGTATAACTAATTGAAGTTTCTTAAATGCAGCCTTATTTGATTAAAGCTAAATTAATGTGACCTTCCAACATGGATATGTTCCCCACCCTTGTTCTAGGTAAAAAAGAAAAAATAAAAGGAAGGAAGTGGAATTCATTACTTTCCATTATCTATAACTTCATCACAAGACCTCCCTAGCTACAAAGGAGTTTGGAAAATTGAGCTTTTACCTTTCTGGATTTCATAGTAAAATTGGGATATGGTTGAAACCTTAAGGGACAGGTGGTGGTGACAGTAAGTAAATGACAGTAAGGCAAAATCCAAGGGATAGAGTTTTTTCTGCTCATCAGCTATCCTCTCAGCTGGAAGATCCTCCTCTCATAGCCAACTTTGGCAATTCCTAGGGCAGGATGTGGATTGAGGGAGCTCTTGCTATTAAGGGAAGTGATAGTTGCAAATATCATTCATAAAATTTTATTTATTATTTTTTAAGTGTAGGGGAAAAGATAGGAGCCATGGAGGAAATTATTGCTAAACTGACTCCATATAATTGGAAAACTTCTCTATAGATATACACATAGAGAGAGCAATGTATATAGTAGCTTTAAAAGTAATACATAATAGTACTAGAATAGTGTATATTTTATATGTTGTATTGTTAGGCCTAGTGGGCATAGGCTAAGACAGAAAAGTGTTAGGCCTATGCTATTATGGAAAAATACCAGTTAACTGGGAAATTTCTAAACTGCAAGCTTTCAAAAAAAATGAAATAAGTCTAGTTCACTCCCAAGATAGATGGAAAGTATTAATTAATTTCTTGCTTCTAGTTCACTCCAAGTTTCTTGCTTGGCTAACTCCTTGGGAAACAGACTAGGAGGTACCAACTGTTCCTGGACTGATTTTTAAACAATACCAGGTGGGGAAAATACTGAAACTAAGATGTATAGGGAGAAAGTATTAAAACAAAGATGTACAGGGGGGAAATATTAAAACAAAGATATATGCCGTATGATTAACTAACTGCAAAATTCTGCTTCTGTACAATGCTTGCTTGCTACTCTACCCAGATGTACCTGGACAGCCTGCATGCCAACCAGGATGCAGACCAAGCTTTAAAAACCCGACCCCCTTAAGCACTCAGGACTCCTCTCAGAAACCCCATGTTGGGATACTGAGGCAGTCGTCAGCTGGCTCTTCAATCAAAGGACTCCTCTTTAAATTTAACTTGTTAAACTTGTGGTCTTTGTGGACACAACAGTATATTATGCACATACACTCAGATGCATATGTTAAACCATATGTAAAGACTAATTACCAACCATGAAAAAATATCAGTTACACAAACAACAGGTCATCTTCTATATTTGCAAAGATATCCTAAAATCATTAATAAAAAGATAATCAACTCAGTATCAAATTTCACCTAAAGGATATAAATAGGCAGTTCCCAGAAAAGGAAACCAAAATAACCTTCCCAAAACTAAGAAGATAATCATAATACTCATATTTACAGAACTACAGTAAAAATGTGCTTGCTGAGACTACCTGCTTCCTAATGCATTTCTTCTTTTGAACTTCCAGGACAAAAAATACCTTGGTTTTCCTCCTGTCTCACTGTTCTCTTTATCTTCGTCTCTTTTGCTGGTTTCTCCTTTTTTCCCTGGCCTCTTCTGTAAATGTTGGAGTGCCCCAGGAATCAGTCCTTGGTCCTTTTCTCTTTTCTTTATACGCTCATTCCCTTGGGAATCTCTCCCAATCTCACAGACTTTAAAAAGTATCTATAGTCTGTTGACTTTAAACTATGTATGTCTAGCCCAGACCTTTTCACTAAATTCCAGGCTCACCCAGTTGCATGTCCAACAGCTGTCTCAAACTCAAAATTTCCAAAGCTGTACCCTTGGTTTTCAACAACCTCCCAGACCTGCTCCCCTCGCAGCTATCTGCACTTCATTTGAGGACACCTCCATCCTTTCAGTTGATCGTGCTAAGGGCCTTGGAACCATCCTTGAGTCTCATCTTTCTTTTACATCCCACACCCAATCTGTCAGTGAATTCTCTTGGCTCTATTTTTATTTCACTTCTCTATCATAAAACTTTCCATGGATCACTTTTTTTTCCTTGTGTTCATAATTCTTTTATATGGAGGGGGAGTTAATATAAGATTACTTCATTTGTGTTTGTAAGGTAAAGTCCAGGTTGTAGTTATATTCTTCATCCAGGAGTGTCCGGCATACCCCTACATGGTACCCGCTAGATAGGAACTAACCGAACCCCCTTTCTCCTTGAATTTAACTGTGTTTTTCTTTCATGTGGGCCTGTAGTTGTTAATCTACTAGTTTCAACTTAGTATTGAGTATATGGGGTGCTTGATTTTACATTCTTAAGATGCTTAGGAGAATGTTCTCCAAATCCTTCCAGGTAAATACAAAAGATACAAAGTCTCCATCTTTTTATGGCTAAACAGTATTCCACAATATACATATACCACAGTTCATTAATCCATTCACTGGTTGATCACCAGGCATTTGGGTTATTTCCACATTTTTCTGATTGTGAATTGAGCTGTTATAAACATTCTAGTAGAAATGTTCTCATGGTAAAATGACTTTTTTTCTTCTTGGTAGATACCTAATAATGGGATTGTGGGAACAAGTTGAAGGTCTACTTTTAGTTCTTTGAAGATTCTTCATATTTCTTTCCAAAAAGGCTGTACTAGTATGCAATGCCAACAAACACATTTTGAAAAGCTCATTGTCTCTAATCATCAGAAAAATGAAAACCAAAGCCACTTTGAGATACAATGGATCACTATTTTGCTCAGAGTAAAATCCAAAGTACTTAACAAACAATAATTTTAAAATGTATCTGCAAATTTTTGGACAGTCTCCCTGTCACTAAGGGGAGTCTAATATTCCTCACCTTGCTTAGGGACCAACCTCAGTGGCCAGTTACTCAGTTCTAATGACTAGAATGGGAGGGAAGTGAAGGGGCCTGACTTCTGAAGCAAGATTTTAAAAAGTGATACAGTTTCCAACTGCTTCTGCCTCTGTCTAGATCAGTGGTTCTCAACTTTCCTAATGCTGTAGCCCTTTAATACAGTTCCTGTGGGTCGCAACCCACAGGTTGAGAACCACAGCTCTAGATGTTCACGGAACTCATCACTACATTGGGAGGAAGCCCAGATTACATGAAAGTCCACATGTAGGTGATCTGACCACAGCCCTAGTCAAGGTCCCAGCCAACATCAACCACAAGACATCGGAAGAAACCTTAGAGATAACACTAGCCCCAGGCATCAAACCATCAACCATGGCTTGATGCCAAGTGAAGTGGAGATGAGCTCTCCCACTGAGCCCCTCGCAAATTGCAAATCAATGAAAAAAATTAATGTTTGCATTGATTTAAGTCATAAAGTTTAAGATAATTTACTACATAGCAGCAGATAACTCAGCAACAAATAATGTTTTTCCTTATAAGGCCCTGTGCAATATGAATGTCTTCTCCATTTCCCCTTTGATTTTATTTCTTCTACTTGTCTTCTTAGGCATACCATTTCAAGCATACTGGCATCAACCTTGTTGCTCCTTAAATAAACCAGGTACATTTCTAACTTAGAGGCTTTACACTAGCTGTTGCCTCTGCCTGGAACGGCCTTGCCTCCACATATCTACACAGCCCTTCAAGGAAAGCCCTTCCTTTGTCTCCTTCAAGCCTTTGCTCAAATATCAGCTCATCACTGGCATGACCTGACCACCTTTTTAATATTGAAACTTTCCTAGACATCCCCCCAGAACACCGGGTAACATGGACCTGCTATACTTTAATTTTTATTCCATAATACTTGTACCTTGTAGCACTCTAAATTATTTACTGTGTTACTTTTTCCAGTATCCTCACCCCTGTACTAATTCAGAAATTTCACCAGGGCAAGGATTTTTTTTTTATATATACTTCACTGATATATCCCAAGCTAACAGAAGAGTTCTTAGCACATAGTAGGGGCTTGGTAAGTAACTATTGGAGTAATAAGTGTATATTGTTATTACATTTACTGTTATAAGTTTCTCTTAATGCCCCTATATGTAGTTCAACAGTTCAAAGGGTCAAAAACCAAACTATTCCCAAAGAGCGTTGAGATTAAAATGAGACTAAATATTCTGGTCTTTTTAGTTTTCCTTGAGGAAAGTTATTAAGGAAGCAAAATGGTGGGTGGGAGGGAAGAAGAAGGAGGAGGAGGAGGAGGAGGAAAAAGAGTACAAGAAAGCAATACCATGAGAAGAAGAAGGAGGAGGAGGAGAGGAAGAAGAAGAAGATGAGGAGGAGGAGGAGAAGGAGGAGGAAGAAGAAGAAGAAAGAAAAAAATGGAAGGAAGAAAAAGAGAACAAGAAAGCAATACCGTGCACTAGCCTGTGATTTTTTTTTTTTCCCTAACAGAAGGAAGTCTGATACAATTTCTATTTTTCTGGTGAATGAAAAACTTATGCTTTTAAAATGTGTCCCCTCATAGATGTGTAATTAGTCCCCTGTTACTTCTAAAAAAAGAGATAACTAAGGCTGACACAGAATGTTTTGTTTTCCTTAATCAAAGGTCATGTGAAAATGACATCAGATCACTGGGTCTGGATTTATGTTTCAGAGGAATTTCTGGATTATTATGATGCATGAGATATGAAACAACAGTGTCAAGCATAAACATACACTTAAATGAATACATATAAAGTGAACACCTGTGGAAATACAAATCCTGATAGATGATTGGAACGTTATCGGCACTCATGTTTTTCTTCCCAGCTGTAATTAACTCCCTCTGCAAAAGGTTTAAAGACTGGAGTCCCTAGCACACAGTCTCTGAAACAGAAATTAGCATAGGACTAATGTAAGGGAATTCATTTGTAAGGGAATACTCTTGACGTAACACCTGTGGAAGGAAAGGAAGAAAGCAAAACCAAGCAGAGAGAGAAGTTCAGCTGTGGTGTAGTCCAAATGAAGGCCTCAGCAACCCCTAGACAACACTGGAACACCCTGCAGAGTATTCCCAAGGCATGGGATTGTGCCTGTTTAACTCACTCACTCAGTGCATCTGCCATGGAAGGACATGAATTTCTCTCTAATGAGGGCTGACTTCTGAGGGCCACCTCCTAGACGCACTCAGCAACAGGAAAAACAAATTCTTCACACCTGAAAAGGGATGTAGCCCCCTGCTCCACAATGCCTTCCCGGTTTTAATGATAATCACATCTTTAGTATTTTTTCTAGTTTTACTACATATGCAACAACACTATCATTTATTTTGCCTGTTTTTGAAGCTTAGATAAATGAAATCTTACCATATGCATATGTCTGTGTCTTTCTCTTTCTCTCAAAAATATGCTTGTTAAGATTTATCCATGTAGCTGATTATTAATTCATTCTCAGTATTGTGCCCCTCCTTTTAATATACCACATATTCATTCATTGCACTCTTAATGGGTTGTTCACAATTTGGGAGTTTTAAAACATGCTGCTGTGAATATCATTCACGAATGTGTAGGAGTAGAATTGCTCATTCATAGTACTTCAAACTTTAATTTTACTAGAAAACTTCAAAATGTTTTGTAATCTTTGCTCCCAACAGCCATGTTTGAGGAGTCCTGTTTCTATACACCTGTATCTCCAGGGACAGGCGTGGTAATGCTATAGTAACAACCCCTTAATCTCAGTGGATTAAACAACAAAGGCTTCCTTCTCAGTCCCATTTCCTGTCCATCAAGATCAGCTATAGAAAGATCACTGCAGGATCCAGACTGAGGAATCAGGCTCTATCTGTAACATTGCTGGTCTCTTAGAATGTTTTCCTTTTCCAGATATATATTCATATTGTATATAAATAAATAGACTATATTCCTTCTTACTTTCCAATTTTCTGCTTCTAAATGCTTATTCTTACCTATTTGCTTTGGTGTTTTATGTATTTTGAAAATATATTATCAGGTGAATAAGGGAACATATAGTTTCAATTTATTTATTATCATTAGCAATTGACCCTAGGACAGACAACTGATTAACAAATTGATAGCTGAGTATGGATATGTGAGCAGGCCACCCACTACTTTTTCAAATAATAATGGTTCCAAAACTTAGTAATTTAAAACAACAGCCATTTATTTAGATCGTTACTCTGTGGGTCAGCAATTTGGGTTGAGTTTATCTGGGTGGTTCTTCTGTCTTCAGCTGGGATAAGATAAGAGATGAGCTAAAGAAAGAACAATTTTATTCACAGAAGTTAGAATATAAAGACACAAGAACTATTTCTCTCATCTTCAGTCCCCTCAGCAAGAAAAGATCAAAGCACAGAAAACTGGAGCATCTTATAAAAAGTCACCAGAAAAGTCAGAGAGGGAAACAGATGCCGAGTTCAGATGCTCCAATCTTGCTATTTTCCATAACAACACAATCCCAGCTGTATTAAAATAATATTCCTTTGAAATTATTCAAAAGTTAAAGGAATAACTCCCCACTATGAGATCAAAATAGGGCAGAAATTAAACAAAGGAATAAACCTGAATAGCACCTAGTCAGCAGTATGTCCACTCAGAAAAGCTCCAGAAAGATCTCTATATGTACAGTAGACCTCTGTAAGCTGACCACCCAAGGGACTATAACAAACTGGTCAACATACAGAGGTGGTCAACATAAGGAACAACGTCTACTGTACTGATACATGGATTTGGTGCAAGTCCAGCATATGAAAATTAGATCAACTTAAGGAGGTGGGCAATGTAGGGAGGTGGTCAACTATGGAGGTTCTACTGTATTTATAAACTTTCATACACAGCTGGGAACCAAGTTCTGAGTCTACCAATCTTAAACACTCCAATTTTCTAGGATCAATGAAATGCAGTACATGTTTGAATGTGCAAAGCAGACAATTCATATAATGATTAAAACCTTTAAACTGTACAGAGTAAACGAAGCAGATGCCAAATCAGCTCAAAAACACATTTGAATTCTAATGGTAGGCTACCAATTGATCCATTGTGTGAGACTTGTGTCAAGTGATCTTAATTCCTTCATCAGAAATATTAATAACCCCAAAGCAGTGCAAGGCAGTAATTAAGATAACATATCCATGAAAGAAGTTAAAAACACTCTCCCCAGGCAACTGCACGGCCCTGCACCCTGAGCCTGCAGGGCCTCCATCTTCAGCCAGGGACTCTGCCAGTGACTGCCAGGCCTCCGCCGGCCTGCCCCACGCCAGAAACTCTGCTGGCAACTGCGCGGCCCCATGCCCCACATAGGCAGGGCCTCCGCACCACCACACATGGCCAGGGACTCCGCCTGCAACTGCTCAGCCCCACACCCCATGCCTGCCGAACCTTAGCATGCCTGCCTCCAGCCAGGGACTCCAGGAGCCGCACAAGCTGCATCCTCTATCTTATAACCTCCCTGCCTCTGCACCAGCCCCGTTTATCTGGCCAGGGACTCCAGAAGCCACTGGACCGGGGCCCTCCCTCCAGAACCCTCCCTGCCTCTATGTGGAGCCCTCCTCCCATCCAGAGACTGCTGGAATTGGGCTCTCTTTGCCAAAGTCACTGAGCCCCTGGCACTCCCAGAACTGTGTGCACCATCCCCTGCCCAGCTGCTAGATCCGGGGTTACCATACTCCAGAGCTGATCCTGCAGCCAGAACTCCCTGGCTGGGGTAGTCGCAGAATCCCTACAAAGTTCTAGCAACAATAGACTGATCCCACTGGGGTCTAATCTTGGAGAGACACGTTCCCAACTCTGAGGATGGCCAGAGGCAACAGTGAAAAACAATCATGGAGTAGAATGAAAGGGAAAACTCTGGCAATATGAACAATCAGAGAAGATCAACTCCTCCAAGGAAGGACAAGACAGACACAGCACAAGATCCCTTGCATAGGCAAATGGCTGAGATGTCAGAAATAGAATTCAGAATCTGGATAGTAAATAAGATCAACAGAATGGAGAAAAAGATGGAATTAGAATTTCAAGCAGTAATCCAAAAGATAACCCAAAAGATGTCTCAAGAATTCAACGAATTCAAAGACAAAATGACCAAAGATTTTGACACATTGAGACAAGAAGTTGCAGCCCTCAAAGATCTGAGAAATACAGTAGAATCCCTCAGTAACAGAATAGAGCAAGCAGAAGAAAGGATTTCTGAC
>CAUYRH010042784.1:0-25458 GCA_963574655.1 Perodicticus potto | reverse complement strand
TAGCAATTATGAATTGGGCTGCAATAAACACTCTGGTACAGATATCTTTGTTGTAATGTGTTTTTTGGTCTTCTGGGTATATACCAAGCAGAGGAATTATAGGGTCAAATGGCAAGTCTATTTTTAGATCTCTGAGTATTTTTTAAAATAGTTTTCTTTATTTATTTTGAGGCAGAGTCTCACTCTGTGCCCTGGGTAAAGTGCCATGACATCCTAGCTCACAGAAACCACAAACTCTTGGGCTCAAATGATCCCCTTGCCTCAGCCACCCAAGTAGCTAGCACTACAGGAGTCCATACAACATCTGCCGAGTTTTTCTTTCTTTCTTTTTTTTTTTTTTAGTAGACACTGGGTCTTACTTTTGCTCAGGCTGGTCTCAAACTCTGGAGTTCAAGAGATCCACATGCCTCAGTCTCCCAGAATTCTAAGATTACAGGCACGAACCACCATGACTGGCCTACATAGTCTATATTTTTGCCTTTTGCTTTTTTAATTTCTTAATTCCAGTTAAATACACATTCAACTTTTAAATTTTTCACTCTCCCTCATAGGTTTTCATCTCTTTGTTCCTGTATCTCATTTAATGTTTTTAAAATCTAGTTAGACCCAAGCCATACTTTCTGCTTTGAATTCTTCTTGTAAACACTAATGTATTAAATGTCTTAATGTAAATCTCTACCTTTTCATTTTCTTTCCTCATTTTTCTGCATATAGAACTTTAAGTCTTTCAACTCTGTGCATTTTTTCATTCTTCTACAATAATCTTATTTTTCATATTCTCTTCTCTTTTTTCCTTTTATTAATCTTACAAAAAAAAATTTCTTGAGAGAAATGAGCAAGAAGATCAGATGCAAAGGTGGAAGCTCTAATAAAAGCCAAAATTAGGAGTGAATGTTGTAAGAGGCTTCCTCCCCTTTCCCCACACCACATCTCACCCTTGGTAAAATGATGGGCATCCCCCGGCCCGTCACTTTATTACCTCTCATCCAGCAAGAAGCGACCACATTCAAAAGATTCACCTTAAAAAACATCTGCGGACTCATGAGTTAGCTCTCCCAGCTGCTGTGTGCACTGCAACTCCCACATACATACAGATAATAGTGCCATTAATTTTTGTAAATGGCATTGCACGCTCACACCGCCCTGCACTATCTTATCTGAGAAAGCCATCTTTTTTATCCCGTGGCCGCTGATACTGACAGCCAAAGAAGGTTTAGCAAAACATGTCTGTATCATGCCATAAGCTAGGAGGGGATAAAATGAGTAAGGTCATCCCAAGGAAAAGACCTTCAATTGCTCTACTCAGATGAAAGATCCAATAAAGTAGAAGCTCCCAGCAGATAACCAGGGAGGAAAGAGCAGGAAGGACTTCTCCTCCAGATAGCTCACACTAATTTTACACTAGTCTGGTTTCATTACGCCTTCTTCCTTGCCTTTTCTTCAACATTAGGATCAAAGAAAATCTTTTTATAAATCACAAAATAAGTAAGTTAGGAGGCTTGAGTGGAGCTTCCCTAAATTGTTGCACTATTTCTTCAATTTTAATATATCGTATCTTCCTTTTCAATTGTATCTACTTGCTACCATCATTCACCGTTAATTTTTTACCAGGAAGTCTTACTACAGCTGAGGCATACTGGCCCACAAGGCTTTTACATGCAACTGAGACCTGGGGAGAAATTCCCAACTTAACTGAGCACAAGCTCTTGTGGCAGGTGAAAAGTCATTTAGTGGGACCTCAAATAGGAGCTCTAGAGACTTAGTACACCTGAAATATTTTAACTTACCATGAAACAAGGCAGGATACATAACCAAAAGTAAGAAGCCTTATATTCCAATATACCTGAGAAGCTTTTATTATTTATTTTAATCATTGGAGGTCACTTTGAATCACTTTGAATAGTTTTAGAACAATTGAGAGGAATTTCACATAACTCCCCAGACTTGTAAACCTTTAGGTACAAAAGATTAAAAAGAGTATCTGGACTTTACAGAGGCCAAACCCTACGTCTTCTTAGAGATAGAATAAGGGATCTTTTTGTTCCCCCCAAAAATGTCTATGACAGGAGATTGCACAGTTTCACTCATAAGGTAGCTTTTAGAAAGGAGAAATAGAGGAGAAAAAGAAAAAAGGAAGAAAGGAAAAGAGAGGGAGAGAAGGAGGATTTTCTCAGTGCTTCTAAACATAGAGGATTTCTAATTTCTTCTAAATTTTTCCTGACCTTATTTTCTCTGTTACCAGGTATTAATCTGGTTTTCAATGCACACTTTCCATTATTTTTATATCTCTTTCTCCCTCCCCTATTTTATTCCACTTATTTTCACCAGTGTCTCTCCTAATTTATTTCCTATACATGTTCTCCTATTTCAAAAAGCACGCATGTTTATCCTTGTTTGCGACAGAAGATAAGCACCTTTCTCTAAACGCTGTTATTAAAAAAGAAAACATAGTTTGGAACATCAGTTGCTCACCTACTGCACCTCAAAATTCTTTCCTCCATTCCCCAGGTCTCTCTGAAGCACAATATGGGTGTGTGCTAGGGAGGGAGGTTATTTTCATGAGTATCAGCCAAGATTTCTTTTATTTCCTTTCATCCCACTTGACTCCTGGGTAAGCCTCTAGTGGGAAATTTTTGAGGTTACCATCCGGTATTTATACCTCAAGGAGGACTAATTGTCAGCTTCATCCCAGCTGTAGATTGGAATTTTATCACACAGAGTGCTGCAAAGTCAGAGGCAGTAAATTAGGACATGGGGAGTCTTGTCATTGACGTGCTTCCTCCCAACATATGGCCGTATCTGTAGATGCCAACCATAGTCACTCTTAATTAAAAATGTAGATGGGAGATATAAACAAGTATGAAGGCTTTTCTCTAAGCTCTTTTACATTATTCAACCTGTCCATATGTCAACCAAAGAAAGATTTTTTTTTAAGGGTACAAGCTCCGAGATTGGAGAGTTCTGTTTGCCTTGATTTAATATCATATTAAACTCTATCAGAACAGATCTGTGTAAGATATACAATCTGATAGGACAATGATTTCATCTCACAATATCAAGGTAAATATATAAAAATTTGGAATACATTAATTTTCAATCCGAGATTCAATTTGCATACAGCAGAGATAATTTTTCTTTTCTTGTCTGTTAAAAAGTGGATTCATAAAGAAAATACCTGTGCATGAATAGTATACATGAAGAAAGAATATACAATTTATACAGAAAACCACTTTCAGTCATTTTTAGATGTACTTTCAAGCAACTATGTTATTTATAAATCTCTTCAAATGTATTGATTGAAGTAGACCCTCTAACCAGAAAGATGTTTCTAGTATAATTTACATGAATTGTACTAGAAAATTAATACCGTGTATTCCTAATAAAATACTCTTCAATTTAATTTAATAATATTCATTGATTTCTATTAATTTTCCCCCAATTAGTCTTCATAGTTTTATTTGAAATCCATGGGGCTTTGAGAGTCTATTTCTTGATGCCTCACAAATGTTTTGGTAAGTTATTCATCAAATATGTCTTCTGTGTTACATTCTCTTTACTCTCTTCTGGGATTACAAATACATTTATGTTAAATCTTTTCACAAGTCATAGCATTTGAACATTTTGGTGGAAAGAATCTGATGCCAAGATACTGTTATTATCTTCCTCAGTGAATTTTCATTTGTCTACTGGGTTCCTGTACATGCTGACTGTCCAGGTTCACTTTAACCTGATTTGTCTGGGTCACCTAGGGGTTGACACTAGGCTGCTATATGTTCTAAGATGGCTTTGCTTCTTGCTCAATCTTCCTCCTAGATTTGGAACACAAATTTAAGTTAGGAAAATTCCTCCAGAGATCTCACCTTTGGGAAGCTGTGGACTTCAACTTTTATCCTGAAGTCCTGAAACTTGGTCAAAGACCTACTCAGACACTCCCCTGGGTTAGCAAATGCTCCTGGACAAAGCACCTAAATTATGGGCTCAACTTTCTGAATATCTTCTTGCCTAACATCTTGGTCCCGTCCTCATTATCTTGTTAGGTATTTAATGCTTGGAAAGTTGTTGTTGTTGTTGTTTTAATTTATCTACAACCATGAAATTATTTTCAGTGGGAATAAAGTTGAAGTGGATCTAATTTAAAAATTTCCCATAAATCCCCAAATATGACCCATCTATACTGATGGGTGAATGTTTCAATAACTCTGTGCCATGTTTTCCCTATATCCCAGCAGAGATTTATAGAATATTCTATTTTTAATAAGAAGAATAAATAAAAATAAAGTAAAATTGCCAGTTTATGCATTAGGATGAGAAAGGGACTATGTATTGAAATGTAATGACATCTTGTAAAAGTTGAGGACAAGAGAAATGTCCTTAAAAAACCTATATACCAAGATAAATTATAGTTTGATCATGTCAGTAGATTTGAAAAAAGAAAACCCTGCTATGACCAAGTCCAGAGGATTCTCATAATAACTAATAATATATATTTCTGTCTTTAGGTATTCTATGTATGTGTACCTATAGATAAAAGGGGAAGAATGGTAAAGAATTGATACATGGTGGCCTCTCCTCCTCTACTCATCCAGATAAAGATTCTCAGGCAACTGTTTTTTAACTTAATAGAACTCGATGATTTGCTTAAATTCTAAATATTGGGAGAATGAACAGAGGTTAGCCCATAAGAAGGAAACAAACAGGAAGGTGTGTGTGAGTGTAAGTCCTAGGAAAATTATATCAAAGAGATCTGAAAAAACCTACAAAGTTTAGAAAATCAATCAATTTATGTATCTATTGAGTGTCGGCTATAGACCACTGTCTACAGTAATAAAACACTGGTTACTAACATAAAAAAAGTCAGTCTATTTGTAAAGTATTTATAGAGTGTCTACTGTACTCTATATGTACTTAGCCATTTAAGTACATCTACTGAAGCAAACAGACTAGCATTCCTCTTTCGTGGAGCCTACTCTCTTCCAAGGGCAGAAAGACAGTGCAGAGTTATCATAATGAACTGCTATATTATGCGTGAGGTAGAAGTGGAACAGAGTGAGATGAAGCTGGAGCTAGAGTTGCTTCATGTAAAAGATGACATCCAGATATCATAAAAGTAATCCCAGGAGGCAGGTAGCCACGTAGGTATCTGAGGGAGTGTCTTCTGAGCAGAGACAGTCACCTCCTAGTACAAAAGCACTAATATGAGAAGCTGCCTGGCATAATAAATAAATGGGAAGAGAATGAGTGTGGCTGGAATTGAGATTATACAGAGGAATGTAGCAGAACATAAGATAATAAAGGTTATAGATACATAAACATGTAAGGTCTTTTGGGCCTGAATCTGAATTAAATGGAGCATCATTGCAAGATTTTAAACAGAGGAGTGATGTTATCTCATATTTTAGTCCTGTTACTCTAACTGGTAGATGAGAATGGATTGGTGGAAGCAAAGGAAGAAACAGGGAAACATGTCAAGAAACAATTCCAGAAAGGAGTCCAGGGAGTAGGTGGTGGTAAAATGAAAGTAGTTGGAGAATTTAATGGAATACTGATTCTGTGACCCATATTTCTTTCTGCCCTTAGGTAGGAAAATAGGTGTTTCCAGTCAAACCCTATACCTCCCTACCTAAACATAAGTATGCACAGAATCTCCCCAAATTAAGGTAGTTTGATTTAACCAATGTCATCTTATGATTCTGAGAATTTTTTTTAAAGCTTAAGTTTATAGTTTAATACATTTTTAGGCATGTAAGTCATCACACAAATCAAGCTATAGAACATTTCCATAATCCTGAAGCTTCCTTTGTATTCTCTTCTCTCCCTCTCTTTTTTAAATTTTCCAATATTTTTATCTGGCAAGTTTTCAAACATACAACACAGCTTAATGAATTATACAGTAATCACCCACATACCCACCACATGCGTTTCATAGATTTTCCTTCTTCTTTACCTGTAGGGAATTTGTTCATAGGGAGGCTACGAGTTTTATGCCCTTCATCAAATGACCCCAGATTCCTATTGAGTGTGTTATAAACTGGTTCTAAGAATTTAACAAAAAACTTAATTACTTGATAATAGTGATCACCACATATTATGAATTTTTTTACTTAAAATACTTAAATTGAATTTCTCAGCAATTATAGACACTCATTACAAATACCAAGTTTTAGTTTTAGCTATCCATGACTTATTGTATAAATTAGGTAGTGGGTGCCTGACACCTGAAGGTGCAGAGGTCAATGTTTAAATTTGCTGAACTAACCTAGTGTCCTACTTTTTCATTCACTTATTCCACCTTTCTGTCTTCTTCTGCCTTCCCACAGTATGTCATGTGGTCCTTACAAGCTACAATAGCAGCCATGTGTTCTCTAATTTTATTTTTATACATGCTATCATCTTTGGCAATCCTACAAAAGTTTCTCTTTCTAATGCACATTAATATATTATTCCTCAAAAAACAGCCTCCCTACCATGGTTTTTCTGAGCCCGTGGTAAAAAGAGAAGGGTCAACCAAGCTATGAAGAAAGACAGATTCTCCACATCCTGCCATGTGTTGTTTGACATTGTGAAGTTTCATATTTCCAAGTTCTTTCCCTACACCAATCTTCTCACCTCCCATTCTAGTCCTTTCTACCACTATTCAAAAACTTTGTCTTTTTGACTTACTAATAGCTTCATGATCTGCATGCTCTGTTTCCCACTGCAACTAAGCTCACTCTATACACTTCACTACTTAACAGCTCCCCATCTTAATATTCCTGAAAGCATTATTATAAGTGTCAAATAATGTAATTAGTAGAAATATTCAAAGTACTTAGAATATACAAGTCCTCAATGGGCAATCATTAACTCACATTGTTTATATTATTATTATTACTTATCTTCTCATCTTCCCTCCTTGTCACATCACTAAAATCTTTCTTATTGAAAGATTTGTCACTAGTGAGTCACAAATTTCCAAGACTAACAGGCATTATTCTGCCTTCACTTTACCAATATCTTGGCATCATTTGCCACAACTGGCCGTTTCCTTCCTCAGAAACACCTTCTCATTCTAAAGTTTATTATTCATTAATCTTATCTACTTCCTTTTGCTCAGTAGTTAGCCCAGTCATGTTCTTAATTTACATATTCTTCCCATGTAACCTTTCCCAAGCCGATGCCATTTGTAACATATCATCAATAGTGATGCTTTCTATCTCTTCCCAGGAGTGCCAGTGCCATAGACCTGATGGCCAACCTGATAGCTTCACCTGAATATTTATTAAGAACATCAAAATTCACAGCACTTTTCTCTCCAAATCCTTTCCTCCTATCATCTTAATATAAAACAACTGATAATTTGCACAATTAAAAAACCTAGACATTGTTTCAACATTTCTCATCATATTCCATGTTCAATCCACTGCCAAATTCTTTGACTGAATTTTCCCAAATACATGTACTTATCATCATCTCCAAGAACATTTCCCTCTTCCAGCCATCATTACTTCTCATCCAGATTGAGACATTTAGCACTGAACTGGTGTTTGCATCTTCTTTGACCTTACATACATATTGCCAAGGTAACTTTGTGACTCTTCTTTTTAGAATTGTTTACTTAAAGGAAAGAAATACAGTTACATTAATGTTTGATGTTGAATATATATGCAATATCTCTTGTGAAAGTAGTTTTATTATCTTGCCTCATGAAGGAGACAACCATAGGAAGTTTAACCATAGGAAGGGATAACTACATGAAGTTTGGTTACTTGTTCATATAAATGTGGGTACTCATCCATACACACACACATACACACACACAAGTTCTGACAATTAAGTGAATAAACTCATCTTAGAAAAAGTTTTAAATATCTCATTTCTGACTATCACTATTATCACCTTCAAAGAACTCCCCTTGAATAGTTATACAATTATGCCAACACCTATTCTGTGCTTCAAAGCAAGTTTGAACTCTTTTTCTAGAAGGGCAATCTGAACTGTCATTGTACCCCTGATGTCCGGCATGTCATCAAAATGTCTTCCTTTAAAATTCTCCTTTATCTTTGGGTAAAGGAAAAGTCACTGGGGGCCAGATGAGGTATTTGGAAGGGTGTCCCAATACAGTTATTTGTTAACTGGCAAAAACTCCCTCAAAGATAGTGCCATGTGAACTGGTGCATTGCTCTGATGCAAAAGCCATGAGTTGGTGAAAAGTTCAGATACTTTTCATCTAACTTTTTCACACAGCCTTTTCAGTACTTCCAAAGAGTAAAGTTGGTTAACTATTTTTCCAATTGGTACAAATTCATAGTGAACAATCCCTCTGATATCAAAAAAGTCTAGCAACATCATTTTGACTCTTGATTTGGACTGATGGAAGTGTTTTGGTCATAAAGAATGGGCTGACTTCCATTGTGCACTCTAGATGCCTTGTTTCAGGGTCATGTTGGTACACCTATGTTTCATCACCAGTAATAACATGGCCCAAACATTGTCTTGCCTCTCCCAAAGATCTGGGCAAACTTCAATTATCCTTTGCTTATTAGGTGAAAAGCTTATAAGTAAACCTTTAAATAGTTCCATTTTGTGAAGGCAAGTTTAAAGTCTTGTGAGTTAGAAAGGAAAAAATCCTGGATAGAACTCCATATGTGGCTTAAAACCTAATCATGTAAAAGTTATTTAGGGTCAAGCTTCCTAGGGGCAGGCCTGCAGGCAGTTACCTGTATATCTCAGGATTTTCCAAACTACTCTCTAAAGATAATTAACTGTTTCCAGATGGTCAAGCATTCAAACAGCTTATTTCCCCAGAACCTTGTTTTGTGGTTTTGTTTTTTGATTACTTGGCATAAGAATAACTTTAGTGAAGTGGTTATCAGTTAATCCGGTTAAACCTTAGCCCATAAGGATAGCTTTAGATAACATTAGTAAAGTGGTTATCAGTTAACCCGGTTTATCCATAGGCCCGTAGGTACCAGGCAGTGAGAGGTTTGGGGCCAAGGTTTAAGTCATATGTGTATTAAGTTATGTGCCTATATAAGCTTTGATGGAAGAAATATAGATTGCCACTTACCATGAGAGTGTAAGTGGTCTTCCTTATTATTCAGACTATTTCATTACAGTACTCATTTTCTCTGCATCACTGATCATTTGGGAAACATTTGCTCTTGTTCATTGGTGAGCTCCATTGGGACCATTTTTGCACACACCTTTCTCATTTCAAGATTTTCAGTTAAGATTTTTCTTCCTGTTTCTCTATGATGTTTACTTGGTCTGCTATGCTTCTCACTATCAGCCAATTTTGACACACAATTCAAAGAATTTTTCAATGTTTTCATCAGTTCTGCTCATTACTGGGCACTCTGACTTCTCTTCATTAGTGATGCTTTCTCTCCCCTCAGAAAAAACGTTTAATCTCATTTCTACACTACCATTTTCTTCATGGAAGTATCCCCATAAACGTGAATTAACAGGTCCCTGATTTCATTTCTACTCTCGCCAAGAGTAACAAAAATTACATGTTTGTTCATTGCTCTAATTCTAGCATTCTCATGTTGGCACATAAAAGTCCACAACAACACTAATGACCAAGTCTTCCACATGTGGATATGAACATAGCTGTGAGACACTGATATAATAAGGCTATAAGACCTTATTGAGCAGTGCTGCTAATGTAACTGCACAGTGGAACTTTGATAATTTAATTGTGAGACCTCATATGTACATGTGCATATATACATGTCTCTGTGTGTGTGTACATACAGAGGGGGATAAAAAAATGTGTATACATTTTAAGAAAAGAAAAACCTGTATTAAAATTATAATACACAACATATACTGGCAACATTTGTTATTTTGCATATCTCTTGCAATTGCAGAAGTCAAATGTGACTTGAGTATATCAATTGTAATACAGGATTTTCCTTTCTTAAAATAGATATACATTATTTTGGCACCCTCTGTGTGTGTGGGTGTGCGTGTATGTAAATTGTTATACTCAAGTCACATTTGACTTCTGCAATTATAAGAGGTGCTCAAACATGAATTGTATTCATGTTTTGTTATCAGTGTATAGTAAAAATTACAATTTTAATACAGTTTTTCCTTTCTTACCTTTTTTTTTTTTTTTTTGGCACCCTCTGTCTATATGAGATTTGCCTTTCCTCACAAGTAAATGCCTACATACAAAATAAGGCTCACATAGGGATTATTTCTTTAGGGGCAAGAAAAGAATAATTTTAAATAAAACACATTCTCTAGAAAAAGCTTAAAACTTGAGAGGAAGGCACAAAGAAGAATGAAGAAAAAAAGAGAAAATGATAAAGTATACCATAAGCAGAGTGAATGTTCAACAACTATTTGTTGTTTTTTATGAAAAGGCTTTCCAATGGGGTCAAAGCAATGCCCGTAATAGCAATTTTTCTCATTTTTCCAGACTTGACAGAAATAAAGACATTGAAAGAAAAGTTTGCATGGATTCTGTTGAACTGAAGAGGGCAGATGGACATCTCTTTAGAAAAATGACAGTAGCCCTGGCTGTCCATCTCACAAATGTGTGTCATTAATCCAGTGAAGACAGTGAGAAAGAGCACAGATCACACCAGACTGAAGTGAAGCAGAAATGGTGCTGAGCAGGGAGGTGTAGAATCTGAGTACGCCAGATGAAGCTGGGAATCTCTTATTAATGAGAAGTGCAACCTTGAGCAAGTCTTTGAATTTCTAACTGCTTATAAAGTAGCTGGACTAGGTCAACTTCAAAGTTCTTCTACTTTGTGTAATTTTAACTTCACTATCAGAAAGCCAATAGATGCTGTACTGACTGCGGTAGATTAGAATTATTTTCACATACAAAGAAAGAGCAATGCTGTTAGGAAATGTGGGAGAAATAGCCATTAGTGGTGCCCCTCACAGAGTGTTTTGAATCACTGACTGATTATACCTATAAAGTTTCCACTTAGTTACATGAGTTTATGGCTTTGGAACTTACCAAAGGTCCTTCTTTGCTTCAGGATAAAGAGAAGTTAATTTTTTTTTTCAGACAAAGTCTAACTCTATTGGCCTCAGTAGAGTGCCTTGGCTTCATCGTAGCTCACAGCAACCTCAAACTCTTGGGCTAAAGCTATCCTCTTGCCTCAGTCCCCTGAGTAGCTGGGAATACTGATACTCACCAAGTACTTTTAGTAGAGACAAGGTCTCGCTCTTGCCCAGGCTCATCTCAAACTCCTGAGCACAAGCAACCCACCCATCTTGACCTCCCAAAGTGCTAGGACTACTGGTGTGAGCCACTGTGCATGGCTGGACACAACTTCAAAAGGCTCAGCACAACATTGCAACCTCCAGTGATGTCGGCTTTACGAATCAATGCTCTTTGCACCCTTACATTTTCATATTTTTGCCTTTCTCATTACAAAATGAAAGGCAGTTTGTGAGTTATGAAGTCAATAAATAATAGGGCTCTGAGATGGAGACTCAGCTCTGAGAAACTCAAGAAACTAAATGCTGAATTTTGAGTTTCTCATCTGTCATTGAAAAAGAAACTGTTTGGATATAAAATAGGAAAAAAATAAAAATTACTATTTATAATAATCTGTGCAGGTACAAAATATATGTATAGCCATATTGTTGTGCATTTATTTGCTTGTTTAATCAGGTAAATAATAAAAATATATTTGGAAGCTCTGCCCTTTGATTCTTTTTAATGGTGTTAGTACAGAATAACATTTTTTGCCAGTTGAAAAAAATGTCTTTTTTGCTTCATTTTTATGTTTCTCGCTCAGTAAAACCGAGGGTAAGCATTAGATTAATGTCTGTTAAGTATACTCACTGAAAAATGTTTTTCTTTCTTTTATTTTAGCAAGTTAAAAAATACCAATAATCTAGGCATATGACTGGACCAACTCTGTCAGAATTGTATGACGAGTCACAATTTAAAATCAGCTAAATTTAGCCATGTTGCTTGAAAAAAATTACATTTGTTTAGAGGGAAAATATGTTAATTTGGTCCAGTAAAAATTCATCTGAAAGGGGCAATAAAAATAAATTCCACTTTAAAAAATTATCCTTTTAGTGTTCTGCTGATAAATGTATATTTTACACAGATTGCCACAAACAGGAAGAATGGAGTAGATGGGTCAACTTACAGGGAAGGGCAGTCACTTGTCTATCAATGATGCACAAGTTTGCAGATACCAAGAGCTCATTTACTGAGGTTAGTGCGCCTCCTTGGACAAGAGTCAAGCTTAAGCCTTCATATCTGTAATTGGGGTGTTTTCTGAAGATCAGTGAAACATATAAAATAACATAAAAATAAAGAACAATTGGAAAAGTGTCAATTAGGTTTCTTACAATGACAATTTTAACATGTAAGAAAAAAAAGTGTGGAAGCACAGCAGGGAATATGACCTATTTGCATAGGACCTTAAAAGAAGATTTGATTTCATTTCAGATGGAATTCTTCAGCCAACTCTAAGTACACTATTTACATCCGAGCTTTATAAACAGGATTGACTAAATTGAGTTTTAAGTATATTTATATAAATAATATAGTCAAAGCTTGCTGACTAGAATTCAATTATCATTTTGACAGTGTAATTGGTATCAAATTTAATTCTAATGATCTGCTAAAACCATGGTTTCTTTTGTCTTCCTAATTGTGACAGTTTTTTGTTATTTTTTTAAAGAAAGAAGAAATTGTCATCTTCTCTTTACCCTTAAACAAAAAAAAGTACTTGGTTTCAATTTATTCATACTAGAGAATAAAATACCAACTAATTATTATTCACTTTGTTGAAAAAAAATCCTATTAGTTGGTTCACATGAGAGAAGAAAAAGGAAAAATTAAACCCTGCTAACCATTCACTTTCCAGAAGTTCGCTCCTTGCTGATAAGTGACCTTGACCAAAAGAATGCTATTTGATAAAATGGTTATAATCTGTCGTATCATCTCATTCTGGTTTACAGAAGTTTCTTACTGTCATGGCAATTCAAATCCTTCTGGCGTGAGTCTTTTGATGCCAAATGGTGCATTGTTTTGGTATTGATTTTATGTTGGAGTAAAATTCTATGTGAGCTACTCTTTTAAGCTCTCCCACCCCCATGGAAGTCCATAAAATTTGTTTTCTTGAGGTCAATGCCATTCCTGAATACTTTGCCACAATTGCTTTGTATTTCCAGAGCTATTTTTATTTCTAGGCTTATTTCAAAGAAATGGCCTTGAAAAATGAGCTGCCTTTAAAATGGGTGTAAAGAAAATAAAATATGTATTGTTCATGTTAATAATGGACCATTAGAAAGTCATGTGCTTACTCTATAACCTGATGCAAGGATAGTGCTTTTTCTGTTATTTTTCCTTTTCTACTAACCCTTTGTCTTAGACTATCTTGTCCTCTATCTTCTTTCCACATTCTCCTGGCTGTTTAGAAACCTCACATAGGGCTACACCTTATCAGGTGCACTATGTTCGAAATCTGTTTCTTCAGAAAAGAAAAAAGAGTTAGGTCAAGTGGTGAAGAACCTTTACATGTCTCTTCACCTAACATTTCTTCCCATGTAGAACTCCACGAACCAGTATAGCCAAGGGATTTGTTTTATTCCATCCAATGACTAACAAGGAACCATATGCCTCAACTATATCTATGGTAGATAATGTTTTTATTGAATAAAAATATCTTCCGTTTAAATTCTATGGAAATAAAAAACATGTCCAGATTTCTTTACATAATTATTTTTACTTCTTTATCATCTATTCACATTAATTACTCCATTTTTCTAGTTTCTCATTATCTTCTGTTGTCTGTAGTGTCTTATGATATGGAGGCCTCAGCACCATGTTTGCAATGGGGTATTTATTATGAAAATAATATGAGACACACTCTACCTCATCATAGACTCTATTAAAATTTGTCATTCTCAAAGTAGAAACCAAAATACACCAAGGTGCTGGTTAGTCCTCCAGGTCATACCATTATCTAATATTAAGATTTTTGGTCCATGAAATGGGCAAATAGCTCAATGTAATAGAATAGAGAGACTAGAAATCAACCCCAAAATAAAGTCAATGGACCTATAAAATTGGAGCCAAGAACTTTTTCAATGGAGAAAGGATAACGTCTTCAACAAATTTTTTTTGAACTAATTTAAGCAAATTAGTTCATTTGTGCTGCAATACAGATTATCTAAGACTAGGTAATTTACAAACAACACATATTCATTTCTTACTGTGCTGGAAGTAGGAAGTCCAATGTCAAGGTAGTGGCTCTCAAGATTTAATCACATCATAAAGTGACAGTATTAAATTGTTAATACTGTCATATTGGCCATTAAGTTTTAACACATGAATTTTGGGAGACACATCAGGCCACAGCAGTACTAGAACAACTAGATATCCAAATGCAAAAAATAAAAATTAAGCTATACATCAATTGTATAACTTTCACAAACAATAACTCAAAATGGGGATAGACCTAAATGTAAAATGCAAAAATGTTAAACTTTTTAAAGCCTAGAAGAAAATCTAGGTAAGCATGGGTTTGGCAATGAGTCTTTAGCTAAAACATCAAAAGGATGATCCATAAGAAGAAAAAGTCAATAATGTTGAAATTAAAAACATCTGCTCTGTGAAAAGCACTGCTAAAAGAAAAAGAAGAGAATAATATAATGAAAGAACGAGAAGATAATCCACGCACTGGAATAAAATATTTGCAAAACTCCTAAAAAAGGACTGCATCCAAGACATTAAAAATAACTCTTAAAACCCAAAAATAAGGAAAAGTAACCCAATTAAAATGTATAAAAAATCTGAACAGATACCTCACCAAAGAAAATATACAGATGATAAACAAATGTAGAAAAAGATGCTCAGCATCCTACATCATCAGGAAATGACAAATTAGACTAAGAATGACAAACCACTACAGATTATTAGAACGACTAAAATCTAGAACTCTGAAAACCTTAAATGCTGGCAAGAATGTGGAGTAACAGCAACATTTATTCATTGTTGGTAGGAGTGAAAACTAGCATAAATACTTTGTAAGGTAGTTTGGCAGTTTTTTATAAAGCCAAATATAGATATTACATTTGACCCAGAATTACACCCCTTGCCATTTACCCAAATTAGTTAAAAATGTATGTCCACAGAAAAGCCTACACATGAACATTTATGGTTTCTCTATAATTTCCAAAACTGAAAGCAATCAAGACGTCCTTCAGAGGCTGGGTATGGTGAGTCACTCCTGTAATCCTAGCACTCTGGGAAACCAAGGGGTGTGGATTGCTTGAGCTCAGGAGTTGGAGACCAGCAAAAGCAAGACCCCATCTCTAAAAATAGCCAGGTGTTGTGGCGGACACCTATAGTCCCAGCTACTTGTGAGGCTGAGGCGAGAGGATGGCCTCAGTCTAAAAGTCTGAGGTTGCTGTAAGCTATGATGCCATGGCACTCTCCCAAGGGCAACCAAGTGAGACTCTGTCTCAAAAGAAAAAAAAAAAAGGCCTTTAATAGATGAATGGATAAACAAACTATAGTATATATGGACAATGGAATATTTTTCAGCAATAAAAAGATATGACTAATCAAACTACAGAAAGGCATGGAAGAAACTTAAATATATATTGCTATGTGAAAGAATTTTACTATGTAATTTTGACACTGTATGTTGCATTCTGGAGAAGGCAAAAGTAGAGAGACTAAGGCATTAGGAGTGACAGAGGAATGAACAGGGGAAACAAGGGATTGTTGGGCCCATCGAGTGAAATCTCCACCTACGTCACTGGGCTGACAGATACCTGACATACACTTGTCAAAACCCATAAACCGTATGTCACAATGAACCCTAATGTAAACTGTGAAATTTAGTAAATAATGTATCAATGTATTGCTTCATCAAAAGATGATAACCAGGAAAAAAACAAAAACGGAAAAAAATATTTCCAAATATGTAGAGTTTATTTGAGAATTAGGGAAGGGTATTATAATCTGAGATTCACAGCTGTGGCTAACCCCATATGACATATGCGTCCAAAGACAGAAGAGTATAAGGACACTTTCACTGGCAAAATGAGAAGCTCAGATAAAAGTGAGTTCATTGCTTCTGGAGACTCATAGCTAACTGGCATCAGTTTTTTGGTGGAGGTGCCATTTGTTGCGGGGCAGGTGTTCTTTCAAGAGCACCTGATGTGAATTGCTGCAGTCCAAAAGAAAAATTTCTTGTGGGATTATTTTAGAAAGTCCCCGAGAGAGTCTTTATCTCACACATGCAAGCCTGAGCTTTTCCCTTCATGCTTTCCTGGCTCTGATTTACTTAGATTTGACAAAAAAGTTATTTCATGGTGGTAGGATATAGAGGACCCTTCTGTACTCTAGTCAACACTTTCTTGTAATGTCTAGAATTATTTTAAAAAAAAACATTTATTGCTGTAAATAACTCAAAAATAAAATCTTAGTATGGGCACAGTATATTATGATCCTAGTACTCTGGGAGGCCAAGACAGATGAATTGATTATCTGAGCTTGGGAGTTCGAGATCAGCCTGAGCAAGAGCAACACCCATCTCTACTAAAAATAAATAAACAAATAAATAAACAAAACTAGCAGATGTCATGGCTGGTGCCTATATTCTCAGCTACTCAAAAAGCTAAGGCAAGAGGATCACTTAAGCCCAAGAGTTTGAGGTTGCTGTGAGCTATGATGGCCTGGCACTTTACCGAGGGCAACAGAGTGAGATGCTATCTAAAGAACAACAAAACTTGGCAAACAGAATTCAGCTACTCCTCAAAAAAATAATTCATTATGACCAAGTAGGTTTCATTCTAGGAATGAAAGTCTGACTCAACATTCACAAATCTATAAATGTAATTCATCACATAAACGAAATAAAAACAAAGACCATATGATTCTCTCAACAGATGTACGAAAAGCATTTGACAAAATTCAGAATCCTTTTTTGATAAAAACACTTGAGAAAATAGGTATAGATGGGACATATCTTAAACTGATAGAAGCCATGTATGACAACATGTCAGCCAACTTCATATTGATAGAAAAATAAAGAAAATATTTTTGCATAGAATTGGAGCCATTGCCACTAGTATAAAACATTTATTTTAAAAAAAAACCACATACAAGACATATCATCCAGTATATTCACATTATTTTGAAGCCAATGAACACAAAAAGATAGCAAAAAATCAACAATTACAAGGCAATTGGGGAGATGTGAACATTGTTTAAATATTTGATTACATTAATGAACAATAAATAATAATTACTGGCAATAATTTAGGTGTCATAGTTTTAGATGGAGATGTTTTTAAAGAATTGTATTCATTTCAAAGACATATATTCAAATATTTCAGCATGCAATGATATAATGTAATATTTGCTAATTGCTTCGAAATAGTCTGGCTAGGAATGTAGGTGAGGTACTAAGGAAAAAAAACACAAGGAAGGAAGGAAGGAGAAAGAGAATGAAAGAGAGAAAGAAAGAAAAAAAAGAAAAAAAGAGAGATTGTTCTGAATTAATTATTGTTGAAGCACGTGTTAAGCTCAGGTGTAGTTAGGAGTCTTACGTATGTCATCACATTTAACACTCATTATGGTCCTGTAAGAGAGATATTTTGCTGCTGAAAAATCCAGGTATCAGAGTAGAGAATTCTCTTTTTTAAGATACAAAACCATGAAACACTAGAGTGAATATTAGCATCCACATATCTGGGTCTCTGAAGCTGGTGTCTGTTCTTTGTGAAAATCACTTCTAGTAAGTATACTGTTTTAGGACCATATGTTCCAGGCATGGGTGAGATAGATAAGCCTTCCTGGGATCTATGCACCTGCTTAAGTTATGCCTCTGTACCATATCACAGACTTCCTCACATTGGCTGTATTGGTTTCTGTTATTTTTCTAGCAATAGTGATGGCGCACGCTCCCCAAACCACATCATTCTACATGCTATGATTTATAATCAACAAGTCACCCTCAAAATAGTAGATCACAGATGGCAGGGTTGTAGTCTTTTTTGCGTGTCTATGTTCTTTGAAACCAACGTGTGATTAGAATACATAAAATGGTGGTAATGATGATGATGACAGCGCCTGTATTGAAAGGACCATGTCCTAACAAACCTGATGAAAGGAAAGGGATAGGCTCCCTGCATCACATCCTCCAGGCAAAGGTGGAATTTGTTGGAATTTGGGACAGACAAATCTCATGATTTTAAGACGAAGCATCAAGTAACTGCCATATAGGAAGCAATCAGAGGAGAGGCAGTGACAACCCGTGGAGCACATCCTCTGGGAAGCTTCAACAGGGTCTCAAGAGGCAGTGCTCTCCTTATTTTAATTATTATTTGAATGTCCTTGTAGTTGGCATCGATGCAAGGAGCATGCAGAACCCCATACATTTTCACATTAAATATCAATAGTGTTAGATGTAATGAGTGCTAAGGTACATTACCTCTGTAGCTGATTGCACCTCTACATTTAGAAATTGTTCCTTAAAAATTAGTAATGTTAATTATAATAGCAAAAGACCCATAACCAGTTCTTTTACAGATACTGTGACTAGATGGAATTTTTCTCACTATAGTTTCACAACCCCTTGTGGGAAGATGTATCTGTTCCATTGTGTACAGAAAAATGCATAGAGAATATAATTATTTGTGTAAAAAGTCAAGCACCTACATCAGCCCAGATTCTTTTTTTCTATGAGGTTATTTATTTTGTCTGATATTAAGAAACTGCCACTATAGTACCTGCTGTAGCCTCTGCTTTGAAAGATGACATTTCTTTAGCAGAAATAGCTCATATCCATGCCCAGCCACCTTAATTGCATGTGCATAATGGGCAAAACACAGCCCTACCCTCTGGAGAATGAAGTCACAATCCCAGCATTGTCCTATAGTGTCTCCTAAGAAAATTCGCTCTCTGACATCTGGTTCTCCTTTGCTCAGAGGTGGGAAATTACATCAATCAAAGTTAGGACAGAAGTTTGACAGAAGTTCTCCCAGAAAGATACCAATAGATGACAAATATCCAAGGGGGAAAAGGGTCTGAGGGACTTCTATATAAAGCAGATTAGTTTTTTCCTCTATTTCAAAAATATTAGGGTATAAGTTTTTAGATTACATAGTTCTCACTTCCAGGGTAAAGTTCCAGTTGTAAAAGAGCCCCTGACCCAGGGAGCGTGTCATGCACCCTCACAATGTGTCGCATAGTTGAGATCCCTCCACATGCCCTCTCTCCTTCTGCCAGTCATTCCCCCCCTCCTCCCTGCCCCCAATACTGGACTATATTTGTGTTTCATTGTTCATATGAGCATGTAATTGTTTGCATATTGGTTTCATATTAGTATGGAGTACATTGGATATTTATTTTTTTATTTTTGAAATACTTTACTAAGAAGAATGTGCTTCAGCTCCATCCAAGCAAATGTAAAAGATGTAAAGTTTCCATCTTTTTTAATGGCTGAATAGTATTCCATAGTATACATATACCACAATTTGTTGATCCATTCATGGGTTGATGGGCAATAAACATTCTGGTACAAGTGTCTTTGTGGTAAAATGATTTTTGTTCTTCTGGATAGACACTTAGTCACAGGATTGCAGGATCACATGGTAGGTCTACTTTTAGTTCTTTGAGGTTTTTCCATACTTCCTTCCAGAAAGGCTGTATTAGTTTGCAGTCCCACCAGCCATGTAGAAGTGTTCCGTTCTCGCCACATCAGATTATTTATAACCTCTTTCAAGCACATTGCAAAGGATTATACCATATGTTGTTTGGGGTCCTGAAATAAGTCAAATATTTGTATGGGCAATGTGTGTTACATATTTTCTCTGTGTTTGTGTATATAGATGTGTGTGTGTGATTACAACATGAGAGATGGCTGCACATTCTTTGTCACTCCACACATTGAGAGGTGTCCCCTATAGGTCACCTCCTCTTGAGTTGGGTTAGGCATTGACCTGGAGTACTGACCAGGACAAGATAACACAGTGACACTATGCCAGGCCTAGGTCAGCTTCCATTTCATCTGTAGTAAAACACTCACTCATGAAACATTTGTTTGGAAGGAAGTCAACTGTTATGTAAGAAGTTTGACTATTCTGAGAATTTCATGCACTGAGGGCCCAAGATACATGAAGACAACCTGGAAGATGAAATGCCAGGTACAGAAAGAAAAGCCTAGGAATAATGCAGTTCCAGAAACATAAGTTATTTATGAATATTCCTTCTGAAAATCTCAACACTCAAGTTCTGGGAACTCATTTGTGTTATCATGTGAACCAGAGACAACCGCCCAGCCAATAACCTTCCAAATTCCTTTATTCACGAAACTGTGTGCGACAGAAAATGGTCACTTTCAGCCCCTTGGTTTTTTAGTAGATAACTAAATAGATTTATTTCAAAAAATAACAGGTCTTCTTTCTGTAATAATTAGTGAAACAAAGCCAGTAAGAAAAAGTGTGTTTGGAAGGAAGCGAGTGAGCAACCTTTTTCTAAGTAGAAATACTCACTAGTTATAGCTAAAACTTAATCTTAGGCACTTATGATTAATACCTTTCATTTAATGGTTTATGAAAAAAGGGATTAATATTACAGTGTTTTTGTAAAGTAGTTACTTTTCAGAAGATTAAGAACCTATGACAGGCACATTTCTATAAGTTAGATTAGTAATGTAGCAAAGGAAACCATCTCTCCCATAGGAAAAGGGACTGTTCCCAGAAGAACTTAGAACATAAAGAAATCCTAGTTTTTGTGACAATTATGATATAGAAGGTAGAATTATGAGTGATTCAGTATAGGATCTTTGTCATCAAGGAGGCAAAAAAATGGAACCTATAACTATACATACTTTTAGGCATTTATTGCAGTGCCAGTTTTAAAGCCATTTTGTGTAATACACATAGTGGTGAGCAGACTGCATGATTTTACCTTTGCTTCCTGTTAAGAATTGCATTAAAACAACAATAAAAGTTTTTCTCAAACATCATATGCCCACAAAGGCAACAAAATGAGGTAGGAAATAAGAGCAATAAAATTTTGTAGCCTGAGAAATAAAACTGAATGAGCAGTCAGAAAAGCAGAGATACAATCTGATCTACACTACTAACTCCCGCAAAGAATTAGGGCACCAGGCATATTTGCAACTAGGAATAAAGATGGGACTGAAAATAGAGAGAAAGCTTGAGACATAGTTAGATCTCCTCCCTACACAAGGGCTCTATCCTACCTTAAGGGCTAGAGATTGATCCTCCACAGGGGAGTATACAGTGATCTCAGGGTTGAGGGACAGGTTGATGGCAGGGATGCCATATTCATTATGTGATGATAAGAAAACATATGTTTTATTTTAACTATATTTTTTTCACTCAGTTAGATAAGGCAGCTAGATCTATTCCCTCCTGATAATAGGTTAGGGGCCCTTCTCCAAGAAATACGACCAGTTTTAAATAGTAACCTAAAATTACTGACATCAAACCCCTCTCAAAGAAACAGTCCTAACATATCACCAACAGTAACACTTGGTCTGGGTAAACTCACACATATGCTCCAAAGATTATAGATTGCTTTCACAGTACCCACTCTTAAATCAGAGCAAAAACCTAGGTTGGCCAGGTACACACTACCTGAAAAACATTTCTAATGTGACAAATAAAAAACATAACAAACAAAATTAATGAGTAATTTGAAGGAGTGGAGACTATCCCTAGGAGAAGAGGATAAAGAAAAAGCTTTCATTGTATCTTTAGAGAAGCAAGAAAAGAAATTGCACTTATGACACAAGAATAGGAATCCTGTTTTTAAGAAAATTAACGCAAAGGAATTCTCCTCAAGTGAGAGCGAGGAAAGGGGTGCTGAGGCAGAGAGAGCCAGAATGACATGTCAATATATCATGTGTTTGGTAGTCCCAGAAACCCCAGAATATGGGTGCCTGTGGCCAAACCTCTCAGTCCTACAGCTCCCAGCAGCTGGACCAGTGAAGAAAGGGCCATTCTGTGACAGAAGCAGCAAATAGTTAAGTAAAACAAAGATGGATCAGACATCATATTCCTCTAGGGAGAGGACAGTACCATGCCTTGAAACTGAGTTGAGAATAAACCAGACAAAAAGAAACACAGCCCACAGCCTCCAGATGTGGGTGAGTGCAAAAAGAAAAAAAAAAAAAATCTGGCAAAAGGACTGTATTAGTATAAGCACTCGAAAGAATCTCAGAAAAAAACAAAACAACATAAACAAACAAACAAACCAGTAAATATCTGATTAAAAGGAAAAGGAAAAAAGCCCTTCCAGAGCAACAGAGATTAGAAAGAAGAAAAATTGTGAGAAAGGAAAACCGAATTAATAAGGGTAGGGCAGAAATGCAGAAATGCCCAGGATATAAGAAAGTTTATATTGCAGAGAGGAAGGATTCAGAGACAGCACATGCGAAAAAGAACTCTAACAGTAAATATCAGTGCAACTTCTCAAGGTGAAAGGATTATCTCCAAAGGCAAGCCACATGCCGGGCAGCAGAAGCAGACCCAGCTCTAGTTCAGAAGGCCTCCATGGCCATAAGCCAAGCAAGGGTAGGGAGCCCTGAAGCTTTATCGGGGGTGGGGGGGAGGGGTTTCTGTCCACCCACGGCTGAATTAATCTCTTGAAAACAGTTCAAAAGAAATATTCCTCAAGACATTGTAGTCTATTTGGATAGCAAAAACTTCCTGCAGGCAATTTTACTGGCATTAAAAGGTCCCTGATTGGTCGAATTATGTTAGAATCTATACTCTATAGCAACACATATCAAGTTCATGGTTCATTCTTCATACCAGTTCTGTTATTTATAACTGTTTGACCTTGGGGCTTCCCTCAGTTTCCTCATTTGTAAAATAAAGACAATAATACAACACTCTCGTTGGTATTTTCTGAAGATTAATAAAGATAAATCATTTAGACAAGTCAGAGATGTAGTAAGCATTTAATGAATCTTTGCCCATCTCATGATGTTTGATATTATTATTCAGTTGCATAGTAAAAGAATGCACTTTGTACAACACTCCCCTTTGCCACAGACCATAAATAGATCAGAGGCATGTGATGAATAGATTTGTAAATCTGAAAGAGACCTGGGTGTAGATCTAAAATTTCAAATTAGTGGGTTTCAGCTCTGTGATATCATTCCTGTAATAGCATCTGATATTCACTTGGTACTCAGTGAATTCATGTCAAAGGAGGAGAAAACAACTATCATCAAGATTAACAAAGAAATTCAGAGTTCATGTCCAATAATCACATATTAATACCACCAGCTTTCTTACAATTATATATACCGAAAGGTTTTATTTTTAACTATATTGTTTTCCTTTTCTACACAAATAAATCACAAATGCAGTTTAATTATATGAGATTTAGTAGATCTTCTTTGTTGTTTTAGAAAACTTCTAAATGAAGAATTTATGAAATCACTATTATTTGTTTTTATTGTTTCAGGTTCATCGAGGGTACAAAGAATTGGGTTACATCATTTGCATTTGTCAGGTAAAGTCCTTCTTACAGTTGTATCCTGCCCCAAAAGGTGTGCCATACACTGTAACCCCCTCAGTCTTCCCCTCTCCAACTCCCTTGTTCCCCCCAACCCCCACCTTCGATGTTTCAAAATATTCCTTTTGAAAGGATGTTTGGATCCTTTGGAATATTCCTTTTGGAATGTTTTTCACTTATGTGGGTATGTATTAGATTGTCTACTGGCTTCACATTAGAACTGAGTACACTGGATTCTTGCTTCTCCATTTTTTTAAATTATATTTTATTTTTATTAAATCATAATTGTGTACATTGGTGCAATCATGGGGCACAATGTGCTGAATTCATATACAATCTGAAATATTTTCATTGAACTATTTAACATAGCCTTCATGGCCTTTCAATCACTATATGAAGACATTTATAATCTGCATATAGTAATTTTCACTTGTACCCTTCTAAGATGCACAATAAGTGTGATCCTACCAATCACCCTCCCTCCATCAATCCTCCCCACCCTTGCCACTTTCCTCATTTCTTGTGCTATAACTGGGTTTTAGCCTTCATATGAAAGCTATAGATTACCTTCATAGTAGGGCTGAGTTCATTGGATACTTTTTCTTCCATTCTAGAGATACTTTGCTAAGAAGAATATGTTCCAGTTCCATCCATGTAAACATGAAAGAGATAAAGTCTCCATCTTTCTTTAAGGCTGCATAGTATTCCATGGTATACATGTATCACAATTTATTAATCCACTCATGGGTCGATGGGCACTTGGGCTTCTTCCACAACTTAGCAATTATGAATTGGACTGTAATAAACATTCTGGTACAGCTAGTACAGATATCTTTATTGTGATGTGATTTTTGGTCTTCTGGATATATACCTAGTAAAGGAATTATAGGATAGAATGGCAGATCTATCTTTAGATCTCTAAGTATTCTCCAAACATCCTTCCAAAAGAAATATATTAGTTTGCATTCCCACCAGCAATGTAGAAGTGTTCCCTTTTCTCCACATCCATGCCAGCATCTCTGGTTCTGGGATTTTGTGATGTGGGCTAATCTTACTGGAGTTAGATGATATCTCAAGGTAGTTTTGATTTGCATTTCTCTGATGATTAAGGATGATGAGCATTTTTTCATGTGCTTGTAGGCCAAGCGCCTGTCTTCTTTAGAGAAGTTTCTCTTCAAGCCTTTTTCCCACCCTGAGATGGGATCACTTGTTCTTTTGTTGCTAATACATTTGAGTTCCCTGTAGATTCTGGTTATTAAACCTTTGTTGGAGGCATTACCTGCAAATATTTTCTACCATTCTGAGGGCTGTCTGCCTGCTACATTTACTGTGTTCTTAGCAGTGCAGAAGCTTTTTAGTTTGATCAGGTCCCAGTAGTGTATTTTTGATACTGCTTCAATTGCCTGGGGAGTCCTCCTCATAAAAAATTCACCCAGGCCAATTCCTTCTAGAGTTTTCCCTGCACTTTCTTCTAGTATTTTTATAGTTTCATGTCTTAAGTTTAAATCTTTGATCCAGTGAGAGTCTATCTTAATTAATGGTGAAAGGTGTGGGTCAAGTTTCAGTCTTCTGCTGGTCACCAGCCAGTTCACCCAGCACCATTTGTTAAAAAGGGAATCTTTTCCCCACTGAATGTTTTTAATTGGCTTGTCAAAGATCAAATAGCTGTAAGTAGCTGGGTTCATCTCTTGGTTCTCTATTCTGTTCCATACATCTATCTCTCTGTTTTTGTGCCAGTACCATGCTGTTTTGATCACTATCGATTTATAGTACAGTCTCAGGTCTGCTAGCATGATTCCTCCTGCTCTGTTTTTATTGCTGAGTAATGTCTTGGCTATTCGAGGTTTTTTCTAATTCCATATAAAATGAAGTATTATTTTTTTGAGGTCTTTAAAATATGACAATAGAGCTTTAATAAGAATTGCATTAAAATTGTATATTGCTTTGGGTAGTATGGACATTTTAACAAT
>CAUYRH010042779.1:0-27003 GCA_963574655.1 Perodicticus potto | reverse complement strand
GACATAATTTTAGAGGCCTTTCACTATGTTAATTATTTTGATAATATTTTAATTTAACATGACTTTGTTATGTTTGTTAATCATGAAGAAAGCAAGTTCACTTAATTATATGAACATTTAATAGTCAAAGTCCTAGACATCAAAAGAAAACAAAGGAGGGTTCCAAGTTAACCCTTGATGTTCAAAAGTTAAATAAAACAAGTTTGAATTTCCAACACACAAAAATTAGAGCATAAACACACACAGATGTCTAATTTCTAGTTTGGGCACACAAGTTATTAAATATGTTGAATATCATTCTTTCTGTATTAGCATTTGGGTACATCTTTAACTTTTTTCAAGAAAAATTATGTTAGTACATAGTCTTAAAAATCTTTTAAGTAAGGACAAAAGTAGATACCAGTTTTTGTTACAAAAGATACAAAAGTTCAAAATAAGTAAGACTAATGGACAATATAAACCCCATGGTAGTGAAAGCTGGATTCTGTGAGTTCAAGTTAGCAAATTTTTTCTTACATTCAACATTGGGTTGTTGCTAGATTTTAATCAAAACATAACTACATGAGGGAAGTGTGAATCTTCTATTTCAGAGGGAGAATTATAACGAAATAATGATTTGTGGTATTTAAAGAGTTTCTTTCTTCCTGCTTTCTTATCAGTTTAAAAATAACCGCTTATTTCCCTATTTTGGCCACTGATGATATAAATGATTTTACTATCCTGCTGTATTTTTCTTTCTCTTAAGCTTGGGTGAAAAAGAAATTATATGCCATTTTCCTTCATACTTTTCTTGGAAATAGAGGTAAAATGAAGGATTTGCAAGGATACAGAGATGATCAGTGGGAACATAATTATGAGACTAGATAGTAAGACCTTCAATACCAGTCATTTTATATTTTTAAACATCATATTTGAGAAAATGGGAATTCTTAATTCATCAGTCACCTATGATATCTATTTGTTATATTGCACTAGATTGTGCATCCTAAGATACAAATTAAATGTTTTCATGAATAAAAACTAATTCAATGACTCCATTCATGGAAGGATGAACAGCTTACCCCAATAATCATGTTGCTTAGCAACAGTAATAACATTAAGCATGTGTACATCTGGAAAGCTATGATTGATATTGGAAACTGAAAAACAGACAAAATAGTGATAGAAATTAGCTTCCCATGATATAAGAAAAGAATAATTTCTACATTTCTTTAAAAAGGGTAGTCGAACTTGAATGTGAATCTCTTAATCTATAGTAATGGTTTACAGACATTCAAGCTATGGTACTCCTTATTATTTTACTCATGTTTATAACATTCAGTGCCACAAGTCAGCCTTTCAATGCCATCTGAAATACTGATTATTTTAGTCACTAAATAACTTATGCCTAAAATTATATTTTAAATTAGATTCTTAATCATACAACCATATTATATTCATATTTATGCAGCATATATGGTACCAAAAAGACATTATGAATCATAAATTAATATGACAATTTTGGCTTGCCTTCGGGAGATAATCACAGCCAAGAAGTATTGCTAGTCCAACCAGAGCATCTCTATCCAAACCTAGTTTACTCTCGACAGAGGACATTGTATAACAGTCAACATGTGGATCCTAAAGAAAGCACAGATTTCGTTTAATCTCCAAAAGTAAATATTTATAGATTAAACAACATTATAAAACACAATCTATCAAAGTTATCTTTAAATATTTAATTACTCACCTGGCAGGGTGGCTCACACCAGTAATCCCAGTACTCTGGGAGCTGTGCGCAGTGGTAGTGTCCCTCAATGCTGTTCTTACTGTGGCAGAAGAGCCACCAGCTCCTTCACAGGTTACCATTAGGCCAACTTTGCTCTCAGAAACATTTTGGCTGAATGAGATGACTCACATGTGTAATCCTAGCACTGTGGAAGGTTGAAGCAGGTGGATTTCCTGAACAAGACCCCAGACAATTTTCTATTTTCTAAAAATAGAAAACCTAGCCAGGTGTACTGGTCGGTGCCTGTAGTCCCAGCTACTCAGAAGGCTCAGGCAAGAGGCTGACTCCAAGAATTGAGGTTGCCGTGAGCTATGATGCCATGGCACTCTATGCAGGGCAACAGAGTAAGACTCTGTCTTAAAAAAAACCCATAATTAATTATTCATAAAAATTTAGATTGGAAAATTATCCTGATCATCAGAATTGTTATAGAATCTGATACTTCAATATATGGAAATAAAGTTATAGTTTCAAAAATGGCTTAACAAATAAATTATAAATACCAATTTTTTTCATTTTATTGTTTTCATACCTAAAAAATAGCATATTTCCTTCTTATAAAATTAAACATTATAAATATATATTATAGAAAGTAAACATTCCCTGTACTTGCACTCCCTAAAGTTAAATTTTTTTTTTTTTTTGAGATACAGCCTCAAGCTGTCACCTTGGGTAGAATGCCGTGGCAAACACAGCTCACAGCAACCTCTAACTCCTGGGCTTAAGCGAGTCTCTTGCCTCAGCCTCCCAAGTAGCTGGGACTATAGGCACCTGCCACAGTACCTGGCTATTTTTTGGTTACAGTTGTCAATGTTGTTTGGCAGGCCCGGGCTGCATTCGAACTCACCAGCTCTGATGTATCTGGCTGGTGCCTTAGCCGCTTGAGCTATAGGCATTGAGCCCCTAAAGTTAACTATCATTAATAACTTAGAGTATATACTTCAAAAAACCTTATTTTCCTTGACACTATATACTAATACTTATTAACTATCTTTTTAAGTAAAAGTAGGATTACATAAACATACTCTTTTGCAACATTTTCCTCCACTAATATGTCTTGATATCTTTTATACCAATAATATATGCTCTTTTTAATGACTGTTTAGTATTAACACATCATATGGACCTTGGGGCAGTTTCGCAGTGGGGGCATTAGCATTTTGGGAGAGAGAACAGAATTTGCAGGAAGTTTAGCTTGCTTGACCTTGATCCACTAAATGTCTATAGTCTCCCTTGCCCAACCCTGTATTGTTACAACCAAAATATGTCCCCTGGCAGTACCACCCTGGCTGAGAATCATGACTATAAAGTATTTAACCATTTCCCTGTCAATGAGCATCTGGATTGTTTGCCAAATTTCTTTAATGATTAACAATTCCACATGGAACACCTTTGTATATCGTTGCTTGCACATGTGGAGGCATTTCTGCGAAGTACTGAAAACTAGAAATTCTGGGTCAAAGCACTACATTTCACATACAACTTTATGATATATTATTGAAACTTATTTATAATTAAGTTATGTGAGACAAACAAGTCAAGTCCTTAGGAGATAAATTTACATTTTTAAAGAGAATGAACTATGTGGCAATGATTTGTTAATAACAGTAAACATTTTGTTTAGTAATTGCTATGTGCCAGGTATTACAGTAAGCATTTTATATACGCTATTTTATTTAATCAATCCCTTTGAAAATGTAAACAAATTTTGTAAACAAATGCTGAAAAAGAGAAAGAAAAAAATTACCTTTGTATTCATAGTGAAATTCTTGTAAACAGTCTGGGCCCCATAAAGGAAGGCATCTCCATCATTGGTGAGGCAGCCATCTACGTGACCACCAGCATTGAGGTGAGCACACATGGCTTCAGCTTCCCCAGCAGCTTGAACCCAGGGGATTCCTAAACATTCTAGCATCTCGAGGCACTGAAAACACAAAGTAGATGTAAGAAGTTAAGCAATGTTTTTATTGCTAATTTCAGTGTTTAACTTACTTCTATATTACAGATATTAATAGTAGCTATGTAGGTGTTTTAAAAATTAGAGTAGAACCTCTGTAGTTAATGACCCAAGGGACTGTAACAATCCGGTCAACATAAAGAGGTTGTCGCCATAAGGAACTAGGTCTGCTGTACTGATATGTACATGTAGTACACTTATGGTCTATGAAAATTAGGTCAATTGAAGGAGGTGGTCAACCATGGAGGTGCTCCTCTATATTTAAGAGACATTCAGAAATTTGAACACTGAATACTTGATGTCATTAAAGAATGACAGCTAAGTTTTAGGTGTGATAAAAATTACAACATGGTGGCTCAGCGCCTGTCGCTCAGTGGGCTAAGGCGCCAGCCACGTACACCTGAGCTGGCGGGTTCGAATCCACCCGGGCCCACCAAACAACAATGACGGCTGCAACCAAAAAATGGCCGGGCGTTGTGGCAGGCGCCTGTAGTCCCAGCTACTTGGGAGGCGGAGGCAAGAGACTTGCTTGAGCCCAGAAATTGGAGGTTGCTGTGAGCTGTGATGCCACGGCACTCTACCCAGGAGGACAGCTTGAGGCTCTGTCTCAAAAAAAAAAAAAAAATTACAACATGGTTATGTTTCTTTTTATTTTTTAAGAGTCATCTTTTAGAATGGCACTGAAATACTGAGACCAATATAATATTATGGTTGGGATTTACTTCAAAATAATGTGGGAAAAGGGAAGTAGGTAAGGATGTAGATGAAACAAGATGAGCCAAGAATTGATAACTATTTAAGATAGATGGTAGGTTACTTTTGTATTCATTTAAAATTTTCTATAATAAAGAGTTACATTTTTAGTATCAACTACAAATTAGTTCAAATTTGCTTTTCATTGTTTTGTTCAATGCTATCATCTTTAGATTCTGGAAATATCTTTAAATAATAATTAATCATATTAAGATTTATATCTGGAGAGCTAGATGCTATTACACAGTTTTGGCTTGAGTAAAGTTTTCTTCTTTTTCTCACCTTGTCTTCCCCACAATGAAACTCTCCTACTGCAGGAAATCACATAGGGGGTAGTAGTTGGTATCCTCCTAGGAAACCGAATGTCTGTGTAGGATGATTATATCATTTTGCTGATGCTCAAATAAGCTGCTAAGTATTTTGTTTGCGTTATGATTTTAAGCCATTTGAGCTGCCTATGGTTTAGCCTTACAATCTAGTTTATTCTCTGTCATCTATGATAGTTCTAATATTGGGAAAACTGACTATGGAGAGGGGATAAAGAGTATTTAGATGGGTGGAATAAATATCATCACTTGCTTTGACTAAATGATTGTGTGCTATATTACACAATAAAGACCTCTGCCAGATGTTGCCCAAGGTGGACAAGTTTCAAAAAGACAAAGTACCATGAAAGAAATTATTTTCTAGGCCTTTGACAAGGTGACTTTAGGGAGATAGTTTTGTTACAAATGTTACTTCCACCTTACCCTTAAATAAAAAAGTATACTTTCATGATAAAGTTATTTCAGTTTCTTGTGTTATTTGTCATTAAAGAATAATGACAAATTATTATTATTATTATTTTTTGAGACAGAGCCTCAAGCTGTCACCCTGGATAGAGGGCTATGGCATCGCAGCTCACAGCAACCTCCAATTCCTGGGCTCAAGCCAGTCTCCTGCCTCACCTCCCAAGTAGTTGGGACTACAGGCGCCCGTCACAACGCCCGGCCATTTTTTGGTTGCAGCCGTCATTGCTGTTTGGCAGGCCCGGGCTAGATTCAAACCCGCCAGCTCAGGTGTATGTAGCTGGCACCTTAGCCACTTGAGCTATAGGCGCTGAGCCAATTATCACTATTTGCCTAAAAAATAAACTCAGAATTTGCTAGGAGGGAGGTTGTAATTTTTCTTCCCCTTCATCTGGGATGGAGCCTGGAGGTTTTCTTGGAGGAGGACTAAATTGTGCTTTTCATGGTTATATCTAAAAGATGGCAGTGGTTTAGGAGGTAGTAAGGCCAAATAACTAAGAGTATATAAATATGAAAACAAATAATAAACAGGAAACACTGAACTGATAAAAAACAATGTGACCACATGTACCTATCAGTACAAGAGGCCTAGTTCCTTATGTTGACAACATCTTATGTTGACTAATTTGTTACAGTCCCTTGGATGGTCAATTTTATCATGAAGAACATAATAATATCTGTAATAAAGAAATGGGAAAGGAGCAATTTTCTTAAAATAGGATGGACTTCGTTTTTTGTTTAATGCCTCAGTATGAGAACCATGAATATTTCCAGGAACTGATTATATAAAAAATAATTAGAACCTAGCACAGATATTTTCTTTAGCTGCTGATAGCCATTAAGGTGGACTATTCACTAATTAAATAAGGATAAGCAAATAGACAAAATTTCAGAAGAGGAGAAAAATGAAGTTTATGCAATGCCTTTTAAAAGAAATGTAATTCTTAACCAACATACAAAGAAAAGCAGGGAAATAAACTCAAAGCAAATATGATTAAAGGTTTATATCCCTAATATATAAAGAACTTACACAAAAGAAAAATTAAAACCTCGGAGGTAAGCAGGTAAAGGACATGATGGTCATTACCTAAAGGACTAAAAGTAGGTGAAATGCTTAACCTCACCATTAAAAGGTCAATACATATTAAATGAAATAACTTTGTTGCTGCATACTAAACAGTACAAAGATCAATCTCCTAATACCCAATGTTCTTATGGGTGTCCCAAGAGTTATAAAGTCATTCCAAAACACTGGTCCATCAAGGCAACTTTGAGTAATATTATCTAAAATCCCAAATCACAAGAAAAAGTTATATACACAAAAAAAGCTTCATCATCATGTATAAAAGAGAAAATCTAGAAAAGCAAATGATACATACAATTGGAAGAATGATTCACAACTTCATTCATGTTGCACAACAACCATTAAGAGTTATGACTTCAAATAGAATATGGCAACTGGGAATATGGGCATGATATTTTACGTGAAAAGCCAAGTTAAAAAATATTTGTGTACTTGGGAGGCTGTGGCAAGAGAATCGCCTAAGCCCAGGAGTTGGAGGTTGCTGTGAGCTGTGTGACACCACGGCACTCTACCAAGGGCAATAAAGTGAGACTCTGTCTCTAAAAAAAAATTTGTGTACAACTCTTTAAATATATATACATTTGAAAAGAGACAAACAAAATAATAACTTTCTATTATTCTAAGCATATATTATATTTTATAATAGGTGATTTCTCTTAACTTTTATAAAAATATAAAACATGCTAATATAATAAGTAATGTATAAATAATACTTTGTAATGTAGCACAATTCATTTTTAAAATTACAAGCCCTGGCTCAGTGCCTGTAGCTCAGTGGCTAGGGCACCAGCCACATACACCAGAACTGGAGGGTTCAAATCCAGCCCAGGGCTGCCAAACAACAGTGACAACTACAACCAAAAAACAGCCAGGTGTTGTGGCGGGTGCCTATAGTCCCAGCTACTTGGGAGGCTGAAGCAAGATTTCGCTTAAGCCCAAGAGTTTGAGGTTGCTGTGAACTGTGATGCCACGGCACTCTACCAAGGGTGACATGGTAAGACTCTGTCTCAAAAAAAAAAAAAAAAAAAAAGGAAAGGAAAAAATAAATAAATGAATAAAATTACAAGCCCTAAGAAAAGTCAAATATGTATTCTATATATCAACTATCATGAGTTCTGAATGAGTAAAGTATAAATTCATGAGATCTTATGTATTTTGGGAATTCTTGAAGTGCTAAAAATGTTATAAAAGGTAATAAGATTATGTACCTACTATGTACTATTTGCTTTAGATATATTTTCTCTACTTTTATCAAATCCCCACAAAATACTCCTTATCCCCATTTTACATGGAGGGGGCAGAGGTAGAGACAGGTTAGAAATCTTGCCCAGTGTCTCAGTTTTTAAATGATATTGTCAGGATTTGAACTCAGGTCAGTTTTACTAAAATATAAACTCTTTATATTTTAGCCACAATATGGTTAATGAGTATTAAAGATGACAAATAACAAACTTATTAGAGTAAAATGTATTCTTTCTTTTTTTGAGACAGAGCCTCAAACCTCACTCTAGCCTTTTGATAGAATGCCGTGGCATCACAGCTCATAGCAACCTCCAATTCCTGGGCTCAAGCGAGTCTCTTGCCTCCGCCTCCGCCTCCCAGGTAGCTGGAACTACTGGCGCCCGCCACAACGCCCGGCCATTTTTTGGTTGCAGCCGTCATTGTTGTTCGGCAGGCCAGGGCTGGATTCGAACCCGCCAGCTCAGGTGTCCGTGGCTGGCGCGTTAGCCCGTTTAGCCACAGGCGCCGAGCCACTAAAATGTATTATTTCATTCAAATCAGAATCATTGAATCGAATCTGAATGCTCACCTCTTTTAACAGTGATTTAAAATGTGATCTCCCTTTTTTTTGAGACCATGTTTTTCCAGATGGCCCATACCGAATCTCATTCCTCTTTTTCATGACATCCGCTTTCAGCTTTGGTGGCTCCCCTTCCATAACAAAAACCAGTTTTACATTCATTTGCATTAAATATGAGATACGAAAAAATAGGTTCCTGAAATATATATAGATTAGTAATATATTAATCATCATGTATTGATAGCGAAAGTCAAAATAGCAATATAACATAAAGGCAAGAACATTAGTAACTAAAATGTCATAAGCAATAACCATTTTGTTAAGATTTTAAGTAGAGTGGAAAACCATTGATTATTTTTAAGCACGAGAGGTCTATGATTGTAATTGCTAGGTGGAAAATGGTTTAGAGGAGGAGACCAAGAGCAGAGGGAGGGTGGCACTCCGGCAGTATAGATGGAGATAAAGTTGGCACACAGTGAGGTGCTGGCTCTGAACACCGAGAGAAGTCTGTGAACACAATTTTGGAAGTGGGATTGGCAAGACTGAATGGTGCACTGGATGATGGGAAGAGGTAAAATAGACAATGTGCCCCTAGTTTCTGGCTTTAAGTGACTGACACATCCTAGTGGGTATGTTAAGCAAGAGATAGATTATGTGACTCTGAAACTCAAAGGGTTAAGAGGCACAAATCTGCAAAGCATCAATACAAAGATGGCAGATCTTGACATGTTACATATATGAAAACTCCAAAATATTAAAGAATGAACAAAAAAGAAAAATTGAAACAAACCAAGACGCTAAGATCACATATACAATAATACATTTCTACTGCAATAACTTTTACTCTACCTGAGGTGGGGCTTCATGACGGTTCCAATCATTTTTTTAACTGTCTGTGCCTCACATACCCAGAGACTCAGATCAACTGCAATGGTTTTCCCACTAAGATTATGTAAGTGGATATGTTGCTTAACAGGCTCCAAAATTTGCCACAAGTCATTCACTCCCATTCTGGTGATTATCTGCTGTTATTTGAAACAAACTTTACAAAATACTGTTAAAAGAAACAGGAATTCAGAACAGGAATTCAAACAATATATTATGAGCCAGTTTATAAAAATTCACAGAGAATTCTTATTTCTTTCATTAGTTAGCTTTTCAAAATGAATTAAGAACATCAGAAACATTAAAAATGGTAACAACTTGCTTTGTTTCAGCTAATAACAAAAGCTAACAAATGCAGAGATGGGTAGGAAATACAACAAAGCTTTAAATCATTTTTGTCTACTTGAGAATTAACCCTTGATACAGACTGAAAAGAGAACGGGAATAGTTCTCCATCATAATTAGGGAAAATAAAAACCAAAAGCAAGGAAGCATTCAAACAGGCAAATAAACTAAAGAAATTAAGGAGGTTAATGAAGAAAAATGTTGATAGAAAAGTGAGGGGAGAAACAAGGAACAGAAAATGCAGAGTTAAGAGGTACATGGGATTATCTTTTTCTAAGAAAGCATTAGCTTTTTAAATTTCAGGGTAACGTGTTCACTGCGGAAATATAAAAATTTAAAGACAAAAAATTAAAAAATCATATATAGTTCCACTATCCAAAAAAAAAAAACTAATGTTAAACTTTTTTCTGTGTACATGATATTTTAAAAGTAGTTTTGGCTTCATTGCTATTGTTAACATACTTTGGAGGCCAGCTTTTTCTTATTAAACTTTTATATCTGCTTTTCTTTTGTTATTATTTGACAAAGATATTATGTGGAATTTGCAGTGAGGAGTCAGTCTGACTATACAACACAGTTCAGATTATTATCCTATGAATGACTTTAATTTCCAATAACAGAAGGAGACAAAAATGTATAAAATCAAATGGTTATCACCTTTATGCAGACACCTTATGAATAAAATGTACTGAATTGTCTGTACATTTAACAAAATTCATTTTAAAAGTAAATTTTCTGAAATTGCATATGGGTGCAATGAAAATAAATGTTGGAAGTATTTCTGTCATTTTTTCAATATTTTTCTGAATCTTAATTTTATAATGTAGCCAGTGCACCAAAGTATTATTTTACACATTCATTTTTATAAAGTGCAGAAACACCCACAGATGCTACTTTACAAAGAAAAATACACAGATTTAAAGCACAAGGAAGAAAACATTCTGTAGTTAATGGTGGCCCAGTGCTCATATTGTCTATTATACATAATACAGCCCCACTTGTTGAGTATAGCATTGTGTCATAGATTCAGTTAATGTGAAAAGCTGTGATCAATTCTGGACAAAGTGTAGGAGTGCAGGTATTTTCTAAAGCATTATTATGAAGGAAAATAGGACATTTAAAGTGTTAACCATCAGAACACGTAAAACTCAAGAACAAAATTTGAGGGAGAAATTGTTGTTGATAGTTTTCCTTTTGTGACCCACACTGGATACTGAAATTGACTACTATTGAAGAGAATTACTCAATTCTTCCCTCTGTAGGAAGATTATCATAACTACTCTTCTTTCATTTAAATGTTACTTTATAAAAATTGACTATACATAAATGGTCTTGACATTAAATGGTAACAAAGAGTGCCACCAAGTACAATGTTGATTATGATGGCAGACATAAACATATATTTTACATAGGACTATGATGTAAATTATAATCCTTCTTAGAAATATGGATGAGGTAGATTCTCGATTTTACAAACTGTAGTCCTCAAAATATTTCAAGTATAATAGTTATACTATAAAGTCTCTAATAGAATATATTTTTCATTAGGGATAGCCATTCCTGGAAAAAAAAAAGTCCAAAACTGATTGTATTATTGGATCCCTTGAGCGAGATAAAGAGGGCTTTAAACTAAACCTACAAATAGTATGTTTACTATGAAGGTTACTACAAAAGTTTTGAGACAGATTGTGTTATGGTCCATTATTTCCCTCCCAAGATATACAGTTGACAGTCGTGTCCTTTCTGATTCACCAGTGCAAACTTCACCTTGCTCAGCTTATCCATGTTGCTGAGAGGGCTTCATTTGTTTCACCTGAGCAGTGCTCTGAGGCATCAGTTATGGAGCTAAAATGAGAGCATTTTCCTGAGATGATTTTTTATGATTTTAAAAGTGAGTTAAAGGAGTCTCAAAGCCTTCAGCATTTGCAGTGGGCTTTCAAGAATCTTACTCCTTCCCATGTGACAATTTTTCAACAGTTCTGAGACTTTAGAAGAGGCCAAACATCACTGAAAGACAAGGAGAGGAATGGGTGTCTGATGACCCCAGTGACTGAGGAAAACATCACTGTGGTGGAAAAAATTGTTCATAGAAACAATCTAGTGACATTTAAGGGCATTGAAGCAGCCCTACAGATTGGATCACCAGCAGTGTCCAAAATCTTGCAGGATTATTTTTGAGTCAGGAAAATTTCATCCCGATGAGTGCCTCACACTTTGATGGGCAAAACTGCATCCCTGTTGAACGGTGTGAAGAAATGCTGGTCAGATTCCAGGAAGCCAAGTCTAGATGTGTTTCTGACATCACTACTGGTGATGAAGTCTGGATTTGCTAGTAGGATCCAGAGAGTAAGCATCAGTCAACAGTGTGGATATTTATCAATGAAAATCCACCAACAAAAGAGAAGCAGCTCTGAAGTGTCAGAAAGAAAATGGTGGCAATTTTCTTCTCCAAAAGCAATCATGGTGCAACTGTTCCTCTAAAGGAACAAAGGACTTTACTGCTCAGTAGTACACAACAGTATGCCTATTTGAAATTTTTTTGAAGCTTCAAGAATAGTGGCCATTTTGCACTGCAGGGGACCATCTTGCACCATGACAATGTGTCTGCCCACACAGCAACATTACCATTTAGTTCCTGGAGTCCACAGAGGTTAAACTTATGACTCATTCACCTCACAGTCCTGATCTGGCCCCTTGTGACTATTTTCCTGTTTTCTACAGTCAAAAATTGCATGTGAGAAAGAAGCTTTTTCAGCCCTGAAGAAGCTGTTCACCCCTACAAAAGTGAGCTTACAAGACAGCATTTGAAGAAAATGAGTGGAGTGTTTTCAAAATAGTTTACAATAATGCAAAAGTGCATAGAATGTTGTGGTGATCATTTTGAGAAAATACAGTAATTGGAATGATTTTATATTTCTTAATTTTTGTGTTCCTCAAAACTTTTGCAGTGTCCCTTGTAGAACATGATTATTACATATAAAACTTTATCACATTAGTTTCTTTTGTCAGAAACAACTGGTTTAAAAAATGACTAACCATGGTTATGTTATAAAATAACTAGCAATGGTAGTTGAACCTTGTCTACTTGGGACATCTACCTAGGTCTGCCTAGGTCTACCTAGGACATCTATTTTGGCTACATTTTAAAAATATGACTAAAGGGCGGCTCCTGTGGTTCAAAGGAATAGGGTGCTGGCCCATATACCGGAGGTGGTGGGTTCAAACCCAGCCCTGGCCAAAAACTGCAAAAAGTAAAAAAATGACTAAAGACTACATAGCTATAATAATGGCTAAAGACAACTGATATAAATAACATAAGCAAGAAAAAAAGGAAACGGTTTGCAACAGAATTATCTGTTGGTTCCAAGAAAGTAAACTTGGAATTTCACTCTGTGCTAAAGTATTCTCTCCTTCACTTTCCCTTAGTTATGTGACATTTTCTAGAAAAACGTCTCTTATTGCCAGTCCTTCTGGTTACCATATTCTTAAATCTATCTAAAAGCCTTTTAATCTACTTTGATAACCTACAGTCACCATCTGTCTGCTGCAATGGATTTGAAAAAAGGTTAGTCTTTCTTTTGATCTCCAAGTACACACCTCTAAAGCAGTAATGCCTTGCCATTTTTCTTTAATAAGCACAAAAGATCTGCTACCATGGAATATGCTTACTTTTCACTCTGAATGATAGGAATCAAGAGGACATTTTAATGGAAGCTATCTTATCTTTATGCCATGCTCCACTGAATTATTTTTCTCTTTTAGTAATTTACCATTAATAAATTTCTTATAGACCTTCCTGAATTGCTCCAAGACTCTATAATGCCTTCCCTACTATTTACTAAAAAATAACGGACTAGAACCATACCAACCAACAGTGTTTAAAGGATTAGGCGTAGGTATTCTCCTGTCCTGCTCCAATATTATTTATCTCACATCAGCTGACATCTCTCCCGAACTCCTGACTAGAATGCTTAATTGCTTTCTTTTATCTTCACGTGGATGCACCTAATTCTTGATTCATCACCTCTCCTCAAAACTGTTCCATCCCTAGACTTTCCCAAATACCCAGCTGCTTAGACCAGAACCCATCAGTCATTCTGGATTGCTCTCTTTACTTTGCTCCAAAATAGCAAGTTGATCAGCTAGCCCTCTATCTCCAAAATACATCCTAAATCCCCACTTCTAATGATACTCCCGAATGCAGCCTGCAAACTGGCCTCTTTGCTTCCACTGATTATCCTCTCCAACTCCCACATAATCATTCTCCCTACACAAGACAGAGCGATCTTTTTTAAAAGCCTAAACCATATTAAAATCATCATCTTTCTGGTAATAGTGAATTTCCATGCAGGTGACATCTTTTCTCTATTTGTGGTGGCTATCTTATAAACACACAAAATGCAAATGTTAATATAAAATTATATGTGTTCCCAGTGTAATATGTTCTTTTAAAATACTATTTAAGGGCAGCACCTGTGGCTCAAAGGAGTAGGGCGCCCGCCCCATATGCCAGATGGGGGGTTCAAACCCAGCCCCGGCCAAAAACTGCAAAAAATAAAAATAAATAAAATAAAATAAAAAATACTATTTAAGCATTATTTTTGATAAAGCCATAACCTAAGTTGCTTAAAGTTAAAAATACATGTTTGTTCTGAAGAACACTCATAAAAGCAGAACATTAAAAGGATACTTCAGGTGGTGCCTGTTGCTCAGTGGGTAAGGTGCTGGCCCCATATACTGAGGGTGGCCGGTTCAAACCCGGCCCCTGCCAAACTGCAACTAAAAAATAGCTGGGTGTTGTGGTGGGCACCATTAGTCTCAGCTACTCAGGAGGCTGAGGCAAGAGAATCGCCTTAGCCCAGGAGTTAGAGGTTGCTGTTAGCTGTGTGACGCCATGGCACTCTACCGAGGCCGATAAAGTGAGACTCTGTCTCAACAACAACAACAAAAAACAAAAGGATACTTCAATATTCTGAAAGAGGAAACTTATGTGAAATGCATATTTTATTAAAAAGAGTTATCATACTTTAAGAATGCAGTTAATCCAGGCTGGGCTCAGTGGCTTATGTCTGTTAGCACTCTGGGAGGCCAAGGTGGGTGGACTGCTTGAGCTCAGAATTTGAGACCAGCCTGAGCCAGAGTGAGACCCTTGTCTCTAAAAAAGTAGCTGGGTGTTGTGGTGGGTGCCTGTAGTCCCAGCTACCAGCTACTTGGGAGGCGGCGGCATAAGTTTGCTAAGATCTATGACGCCACGGCACTCTACCATGTAGGTGACAGAATGAGACTCTATCTCAAAAAAAAAAAAAAATGCAGTTAATTCAAAATTTAATTTTGAATAAGTTAATATAAAATTATATGTGTTCCCAATGTAATATGTTCTTTTAAAATACTATTTAAGGGCGGCACCTGTGGCTCAAAGGAGTAGGCGCCACCACCTTACTCCATCATCTGTTCTTTGCCATATTGTCTTTGCATCAACTTTCCTCTGAAGTGATATTAAGCAGCAATGGTTAAGACTGTAAAAGCACACAAAACACCAACAAAGGACAGAATGCAACAGTTTTAGAGATATTAGAATGCAACTGCACTCAAAGATAGAACAGATGGTTCTTGCATGAGGTAATAATCAATCTGATGAAGTTGCTTGAAAACAGTTCAGCATTAAAATTTGAAACACTACATATATCAAGTCCACCAAAAACTATATATAATTTTGTCTTGCTTTCTATTTTGTTAATAGGGTGATATCTGAAATTTGTGGTATGGGATTTAGTGAGTCCCTACTCAAAACTTTTAGAACGTAATAATTTTATTCATGTCAAAGCTGTCAGAGGGACTATATTGTCATCATAAACCACAGTGCTCTTGTGGTTTGACACCTAGCTCTTATGGTATAACATGCAACCATCTCCCATCTCTGGGGTGCTATTGTCCAAAAGGAGTTCTTTTAGCTGTACTGAAGCATGTTGGGTTTGGCAGTTTCCTCTCTATCACAATTCTGTTTGTTCTCTCTTCTTGTATTCTTGTTTCTATTTTTCCTTCTCTCACTCTGTTCCCTATCTATCCCTAACACAAAAAATATATATTAAATGTAAAAAATCTCCTAACATCTTCAAAATTCTCAAGAATTATTTGTGACACAGAATTCTTAATGTGAATCAAAAAGTCAGAACACATAGCAAATAACTTTATAGCCTACTAATGGCTTCAATTTATTTAGCTTACTTACATCAGTCAACAAAGAACACATAGCAAACAACTTTACATCCTATGAGTGGCTTTAATTTACTTAATTTAGTAAAAAAAGCACTGGACTTGGGATAGAAAGCCTAGAATTTTGGTCTTGGGCATATCCCTGATGAGCTGTATGAGCCGGGGAGACATTTAACCTTTCTACAAAATGGGAGGTATTAAAATAAACCAGATGAATTTTAAGATTCTAATATCCTTTCAATCTAATGACCAATTTTGGTAGTGTGGAATAAAAAAAAAAACAAAACACCATTTTAGAAATTATTGCTTCGTAGGAAGAACATAAATTTTTAGCTTCAAGAAAGGGGTTAAAAATCTACTTCAAGTTAAAACAAATCCTTTGATGTAACCATATGGTGTCCATAAATCAATTTATGCTTCTAAAACTTCCTTAAAAGCTAATAAGCTTTTATTGGTTAATTATAAAACTGAATGAGGTGAGAAAAACACAGAACCTTGTTAATTCCACTAATGAATCACATTTAAAGAACATAAAAAGAGGTCAGTGGTTTGATTTACGTAAAAATACACATTTTATTAAAGCAACAGTTTCCCATTTATTTTAGCTTTAGGCAAAAACATTAGAAAAGAAAATCTCACAATAAAGCAGGAAATAGTTAAATTTTCTAATTCCTATTAAGATGAGCATATTTCATATAATGATTGAAAAATGGTGTAAACTTTAAGTGAAAGATTGTACTGTATGGGATTTAATTCATAATTTCACCAATTAATACTGTCCTTTAAAATTATTTTTTCAGTTTTATTTTCTTACGAATTTATCCTAAACTTTCAGGCATAATATAATCCAAGCTTACCTTACTTGTTATCTATAAAACTTATTAAATGCCTGCTATTTACCTGTTACGTTCCTAGGTGCTGGAGATCTATAATGAAAGATCAAGCTCTGCATTAAAGTCCTTAGTGCAGGGTAAGTCAGACTGCCAATTAAAAGAACATTACAACAGTGTACTGAGGTAAGAAGAGCAAGATAGAATTTTATTAAAGAGGTTCCCCCTGGCTCAGAGCCTGTGGCTCAACTAGCTAAGGCGCCAGCCACGTACACCTGAGTTGGCGGTTCGAATCCAGCCCGGGCCGCCAAGCAACAATGTCAGTTGCAACCAAAAAAATGGCCGGGCGTTGTGGTGGGCGCCAGTAGTCCCAGCTACTTGGGAGGCAGAGGCAAGAGCCTCGCTGGAGCCCAGGAATTGGAGGTTGCTGTGAGCTGTGATGCCACAGCACTCTATCCAGGGTGACAGCTTGAGGCTCTGTCTCAAAAAAAAAAAAAAAAAAGGAGGTTCCCTACTTCATCTTGGGCCTCAAGGAAGGCTTCCTGAAAGAAGTGCCATATAAGTAGAGACCTCCCAACTGCGTTTCCTATTGGTTACCAACAGGGACTACCTAAGGCAGATGTTTTAGTCTTTTCTAGGTCATACATTTCACTTATTAATGGCAAGGGCCACAATAGAAAGATTATACAGTAGAAACTATGTAAGTTGACCACCCAAAAGGCATAACACACTGGTCAATGTACAGAGGTGGTCAACACAAGGAACTGTGCCTACTTAATTGTATTACATGTGGTGCATTTACGTCTATGAAAATTAGGTCAACTTAAGGAGGTGGGCAGTGCAAGGAAATGGTCAGCTATGGAGATTTTACTGTGTGTGTGTGTGTGTATATATATATATATATATATGTATATATATATGTTACTATTAGAAATAAAATGTGACTTTGATGGAAGGAATTCCATTGCTGGGGGCCAGAGTTTTAATATCAATTTATTTGGGGTGAAGGTGGTAGTAAATGCCATTTTTAATTCATCCAGAAGATTTTGGAGTATGGAAAACAGGTTACTCGGCAACATGAGCACATTACTGTTAATGGTCGAGAAAAGACTGAAGGGGCAAATTAGTGTCTGGTTAGGAATGGCTCTGAAAGCTAATAACTCAAGGAAGTTAAACTTCATTAGTTCTGGTATTCATTGAGGAGGTTTACATTTTAGGATAGCGTGCGGGAAAGTAAGACTGTAAATTAACAACTACAAAGTCTTATTCACTACTACAACAGAACTATTTCCAACGCAATTTTTTTTATGATCATAGTACATTTAGTACTAAAATACAGTGTTACCACATTAAACAGAACACCAAGTTTGCCGAAGGGGATGGCGGAAGGAGGGATCACTCGGGATGTCCTTAGCGAAGCGTGGGAGTTAGCTCCACAGTGTGCCGGGAAAAGGACAACAGGGCCCAGCCGCTAAGGACCAGCGCACAGCCGCCGGAGCCCAGCCATTCTTTCCCGGTGGGGGCAGCCCGCAGGGCTGGCGCGAGAGGCCCGGCTCGAGAAGCGAGGGCCAGATCGTCGCCCGGCGGCTTGCCCGGTTCGAACGTCTGCTTTTTTCAAAGGGAGCCGCTGTTTTCGGAGGGGCGACGAACACAAAGGTCGCCCCTAACCCCGAGTGTCAAAGGAACCAGTAAGACCCCGGCGGTGCCACCTCTTCACCGTCCCCGCCGGACTTACCCGGACAACCCTTCCTCCTTGGTTTTGGAAGAAGACCCTTCGTCATTTACCAGTTTGGCCTGAATCCTAACTACTGCTGCCTCCAAGTTTCTGTATTTTCTGAAAAGGAAAAAGTCCTCTTTCCTTTCTCGAGGAAGATTAGCGTCAGGGACAGAACGGCGCGGGAAGCTCCTTGAAACGTTTCGAATTCGGCGCCCTCGCCAGTGCGGCCCGCCCCTTCCGGGAAGTGACTGTCCCGGTTCTCCCGCCTGGACAGCGCTCGCGACTTTCCGTTCCCGGCGTCCAGGCGGCCCGGTGGACGCATGCGTGGACCTGTTGCTGGGGCGCTCTGTTGTCTTCCCTTTCCCTTAGGCAAATCTCCCTCCTCCCTCACGTCTGACAGCCCACAGACCCCTGATCTACCCGCTCGGGTTCAGGGGCACTTCCGGCCCCTTCTCCTAGAAGCCAGTGGCGCGAACTCCCCGAACTGCGCAGGCGCGGGCAGAGTCCCGCGGGGAGGGAGGGCGGGGCGCAGGCGCGGACCGTCCCGCGGCGGGCGCCGGGGCGGCCGGACTCCTGCTTTCTTTGGCTGGCGGGCGATTCCCTGCGGGCCGACGGCGCAGAGCCGAGGCTGAGACGCCCCCAGGTTGGTCGTAGCGTTCGGTCGCACGACAGCCCCGCCGATCGGGTTCCTTTGGGAGATTTCGACTTGTTGGCGGTAGGGTGAAGGCGCGCGCTGTTGCTTTCCTTAGCCCCGGGGTTCATCCCCTCCCGCGCCCTCTCGGCTGGTGACTCCCAGCCCACCTGGGAGCGGCCGGGTCGTCGGAGCTGCGGCCGTGTCCAGGGTCGCCCCGGCGGCCCCGGACGGGAGACACTGGTCCCTTGAGTGGCCCGGGCGTCTGGAGGAATCTTCGCGCGCTCTTCGCCGGTGGCTCACGTCTTCTCAGCCGCGGGAAACTTGGCTGTAGGCGCGGGGCCCCTTCGTCCTCAGGTGGCCCCGGGGTTTTGGTGAAGAGCTTGAGGGGTTGGGGTCTGGGGTGGAGTTGAGGTCAGGAAGTGGGCTCTTGTCAAGTGCGTACTGATACCTCAAGGGCAACAACTTAAGTGTGTCTAAAGGGTGTGTGCAAATATCAAATTGGATTTGTCGTAAATCCCAGTTTCATGAAAACCCAAACTGTGTTATCTAGAAAAATTAAATCGTGATGTTTGAAGGTTTTTTGATGGCATTTCTTTTCCCTAATTTAGGGACGGAAAACAGGACTTCAGGGCAGAGAAAGTATTGTAGAACCAATAGGACTTGAGATAATACTGTGATACTACTTAGAAGAGCAACTATTTGATGTTTAAACCAGAAGACAGAAGTTAGGTGAGCTCTTTTTTTCTCTCTGCGTGTTACATGAACAGACTAGACAGCCACTGTTTTTAAGCTACTTTGGACTTGTACAAATTCCCTGACTTGGATGGTCTTAAAATTGTGTAGTCTTTAAATTTGCGATAGCATATGCAGTGGCCTGCAGTTAGATCCATGGGTATACAGATGTGGAGGGAGCATATTAATAGAAATTCTACTTAGATTTACATCATGTAATTTCTATTACTGTGTGACATATCCACAATAGTAGTTTTATATTGGAATGTGTATTCAATACTTCTTTAATAGGTAAATAGGTGCAAGTACAAAAATGTTTGGAGAGCGCTAGTATGTTGCTTAACCAAGCGATCAAAAATATTCTAGAGGAAAAAAAAAATGGATAGTTGCATCTGTACTGAACATGCACGGACTTTTGGTGTGTGTGGGGGTATCATTATTCCCCAAACAATATAACAACTGTTTACACAGTATTTATCTTTATTAGGTATTACAAGTATTCTAGAAATGACTTAAAAGTATAGGTTAGGCTGGGCGCCTGTAGCATAGTGGTTCCTGTGCCGGCCACATGCACCAATGCTTACTGGAACCCAGCCCAGGTCAGCTAAACAACAATGACATCTGCAACAAAAAATAGCCGGGCATTGTGGTAGGCGCCTGTAGTCCCAGCTGTTTGGGAGGCTGAGGCAAAAGAATCGCTTAAACCCAAGAGTTTGAGGTTACTGTGAGCTGTGCTGCTAGGACCCTCTATCATGGGTGACATTGTAAGATTGTCTCAAAACAAACAAACAAACTTTACATTAAAAAAAAAAGTAGAGGTTATGTGCAGATACTATGCCATTTTATCTAAGGAACTTGAGCATCTGTGGATTTGGGTATCCGGGATAATGGTGGTGTATCGTCCTGGAACCAGTCGCTCAGGGATATTGACGTATGACTGTACCTAACAGGATTTTTAAATATATGGAGACAAAGAGATGGGAAGAGAACTTTAGATACCTATATCTATCTTTCCACAATTAGTCTAAAACATTAAGTATTGAGCCGGTCAAAAGTACAAATGGCATGTTTAAGTTGTTACAGTGAAAAATAAGTTTTATTTCCTAAAGGTTTATTTTGCTGAGTGCCTAGTCTGTAGAACTTTAGATAAAACCTGCCTAAATCACGATTTTAGACTACACTTAGGAAAATTAATCAAAAATACACTTGGCTTACTTTCAGAATTAATAAATGGCTCAAAATTTTACCATGTGAGTATGCATTGTATTTGACATAATTAAATGTCATAGTTATATTCATAAACTTGTCCAGCTGACTGAAGGTCAACTGTAGTCACTTATATCAATGTTAGCATTTTTGCTTCACTAGTTAAATAAGTTACATTTGTTCTCACTCAGCATGCTTTCTTTGATCACCAAATTTGGTTTTCTTAGTTCTGCTGGCAAATCCTCCCCTACTTTACTGTCTACTGGCCTTTCTATCTCAGTATTTTAGGAATATTTCAGACTCAGTGTTTTCAAACAAAATAAACTTCCTTCCTCCTCGCTAAACCTGTTCTGCTTACTTATGATGGCATTTGGCATTAAGTGTGAAGATGAAACACAAAATGAAATTTTAAAAAGCAAGCTCACAGTTCTGATTGACCTTACTGGTTGTATTAGAGGGACATGTGATTATAAAACCTTTTTGTCAGTTTTAATGGAGGATAATCAGAGGATGAAGAATGGATTAATAGTCAATATCACAGCCTATTTATAATTAAGCTGTCAATTAAACTAAGTTGTTTATACCAGTAGGAACTTGGACATTAATGAGGTTTGACTTTGTTTTTTATTTTTATTTTTTGGAGACAGAGTCTCAAGCTTTTGCCCAGGGTAGAGTGCGGTGACATCACAGCTCACAGCAACCTCTAACTTTTGTGCTTAAGCATTGCTCTTGCCTCAGCCTCCTAAGTACTACAAGGCCTGGCTATTTTTTGGTTGTGGTTGTCATTGTTGTTTGGAGGGCCAGGCTGGATTCGAACCCACCAGCTCAGGTCTATATGGCTGGCACCCTAGCAGCGGCTTAAGCTACAGGTGCTGAGCTTTGACTTTGCGGTTGTTTTTTTGTTTTCTTGGTTTTTATTGCAGTTTTTGGCCGGGGCTGTGTTTGAACCTGCCTGGCCCTACTCCTTTGAGCCACAGGTGCTGCCCTTGACTTTGGATTTTGACAAACCTGATCTTGGATCTTGGCTTTGCTAAGTTATAGCTATATAAGCCTTTATAAGTTCCAGCAAAGTCATAGCTACATAAGGTCAAGTTATTCATGTGAGCCTCAGTTTCCCCTTTTGCATAATAAGAAATATTTATCATAAGAATGTTGAGGATCAAAGGAAATAAAGTGTTCATCTCTAAAGTGAAGTACATCGTTATTCAATAAACATTAATTAAATGCACTCATTTTACCCAGTCTTTTTTTTTTTGGAGACAGAGTCTCACTATGTTGCCTTTAATAGAGTGCCATGGCATCACACCTCACAGCAACCTCAATCCCTGGGGCTTAAGCGATTCTTTTGCCTTGATCTCCCAAGTAGCTAGGACTACAGGCACCTCCCACAACCCCCGGCTATTTTTTTCTTGTCATTGTTTAGCAGGCCCGGCTGAGTTTGAACCCACCAGCCCAGGAGTATGTGGCCAGTGCCCTAACCTCTGAACTATGGGCGCCAAGCCTTACCTAGTCTTTTAAATCTGTTGACATGTCTTCCTTTCATGTCTCATATTAACACTGCTTTTGTTTAGCATCTCATCATTTAGAAACTCTTCTGCTACTTTTCTTACTGTTTTATCTGTCCTCTACATTGAGGCACAGAAATGTTTTCAAAACACAAAATGTGTTCAAGTTTTGTTACCCGAAATACGGTGTTCTGCTGATCCTGAAATTTTTGATGAGTGGACCTACAAATTTTTTATATAAATATATATATTTCTTATCTAGTGAGTCTCAAGATTTCATGATATATTTGAAGCAGTGTACTAATTCAGTACATTAAAAATAAGATTTAATGTAGAATAGATGTCTATTGTGGTAGGAAGAACGGAATTGGGGAGGAGGTACACACCGGCCAGGGCAGATCCAGAAGTAATAGTATTGCCTTTTTTAAAAAACAAAAACACTTTTCTATTTATAATTCTATTTTGTTGGTCACTACTCTAAGTTCCTTTGATGTTAATGGAAAGTATGAATTATTACCTAATTTTTTAAATTTAGAATTGTTAAATGGATTTGATCTCATATTTCCTATTCATTTACATGTTGTAATAAACTCATGGTTATTGATTTTTCTTCTTGAATTTATTATTTTATTGATGATAGTCATTGTTTTCCTGTAAGGGAGAAATGTTATGTTTTTTAATTTTGATTTTTAAAATTATAAATAACTAAATAAGCAAATATTAAAACCATGAAGAGCTTTATGGATATACTGAAACTCCCAGAGGAGCATTTTTTTTTTCTTTCGTAAATAAGTCTCCTATTGAATCTATAAATGGGTCTCATTAGTATATTGTAAACAATTTTGCTGTTTTAATTTGTGTTTAACTCTTTGTACATATATATCTGTTTTTGAAAATGTGTCATTAAATTACACATTGATTCTTATTTTAAAAGGTAGGCTCCTTCAGCATCTGTTAGATGCAAGTTACCTTGGCAACCTAATAGCAAACTGCAAATCTCACGGCATGCTCAGCAAATGAAAAACATTGTCATCATGTACCCTTTCAGTGTACTGTCTTCTATGTAGTATAGAATCTCAGATTGTGGGAAGCACATCACATTTTCCCCTGTACGTAACAGTCAGCTGATGTCTTAGTGCCTGCTAACGGCAAGATTATGTATTAAGCATTAATAAAAGCAGTGTCTAAAAGGACATTTAATGTTGGGAGAACCAAAAAATAGTGCTTTCTCTGTGCTCTTCTATAATAAATAAGTTACTTCTCAGTAATTGAGAAGGGAATAGAATATGAGAGGTAAAAAAGAAAGTGTTGTTGGAAGAATAAGGGCCTGGTAATATCTTAAGAAATTTAAGTTAGCAACAAGCTGAAGCTAATATGTATTGATTCTTGCTACTATATACTTTGAAAAAATGTTTAATTTTGAAGTTTTGACTTCTATATAAGAGATTCAAAAGAAGCATTTATTTGTAAAAATGATGCCAAATATGTGGTTGTGACTGCAGTGGTAATTTGTTTAGGTGAAATGTTCTTTGGATGTTAATTAATATACCTTTTGTATGGTATTTGATTTCTCATAATAGGCTTTTTATTGCCTTCAGGATGGTACAAAAAGTCCCAGTTTTTTTCCTGTGGTTTACAGCAATTCTTTTCAAACTTTAATGTGTTTGTGAATCACCTGTAGTCTTGTTAAAGATTCTGATTCAGATGGCCTAGGGTGGGGCCTGAAGTTCTGAATATCTAGTCAGTTCCAAGGAGATAGCGATGCTGTTTGCTGGTCCCTGGATTACACTTTGAATATGAGAAGTCTACAGGGTCTTCTGGGCTTTGTTTTTCCCCTACTGCTCTAACTTTATTTCTTGCTGGTTGTGCCTTATAATTTATGATACAGTGTCATGGCTTTTTGTATAGTGTCTCTGTAGAAGCAGTTTGCAAGGTGTTGGCCAGGGATCCGTGAGACTCTTGCAAGGGATCTGCAGGGCCAGAACTGTCTTTTATAATAATTAAAATTGTGAGATGTTAATATGCCTTTTTTACACTCATCCTGTTAGGAGCGTACAGTGGCATTTTCCAGAGGTTACGTGATTTGTGAGATTTCCTTACTCTTACTGATGGAATGTGTACTTGTGTGTGTGTGTTTTTTTTTTAGAAGTTTCTTAGTTTTAATTTCTAATATTCATAATATTGATAGGGATATGCAAGAACTCTTTCAAGGCCTTAGTACTGTTTTAGATCATGACCTTTGAGGGCTCCCCTCTTATATACTGGATTGTGAATGCAGAGACTCAGATCTGCAATCTAGAATCTAGAATCAGAGCTGTTTCCTTAGCCATGTGGTCTCCAGTGGCACTGTAATAAGAGTGGTTTTCTTTCCTCTAGACAATGGGAAATGTCCTTGAGCGACCATGAGGCACAGGGCCTGGGCGGCTCCATTTTAACAGACGGGGGCAATTTTGAATACCATAGCCCAGCTCAGTTCCCGGATAAGCTATAAAAAAATCACAAGCGGCCGACTCCCCTGGCCAAAGCCTATGGCTTACATGAGTCCTAATAAGGTATAGAAACTGAACCCAACCAATCAGCGGCTGCCCCATTGTTCCCATACCCTAACCTTATAAATACCTGACCCGCCCTATGGTTGTGGAGGCTCTTTCAGCGACCTGCTGCGCCAGGCAACCCAGAGCCCAAGCTCAAGTTAAAACTCAACTCTGATTAAAAACTCTTTTATTCTTGCATCGGATTCAGCTCCCTGAGGGTCTGTGGGGACTCAGTACTCTAGGCACAACAGTCCTGACTTTCTACTAGGTTTCCTTTTATGCCAGGCAAGGGGAAGAGGGAGTTACTGCCTCCTATGGGTAGAAGTCTAGATTCCATAGGTGGTCTTCTCTGACAGCATTGTCATGACCCCCTGCTTGGCCTGGTTAGCCTTCTCTGACCCAACACCAGTGAGTGAGATGCTATCTTATTTATAGCCTCACCAGGATGGAAGTACAGTCTATTCACTTTCTTTTGATGGCAAGGAGAGACTGGGGGAGAAGATACAGTTTTTTCAGGATTGTTTGAGTGAAGTAGAGCAGTTACTGTCCAAAACTTTCTGTCTTAGGCTGCCCTTGTCCCGGTCCTTTGGCTAGAGAGAGCTAACTTTCTTTGGTTCCTCTGCACCCTCCCACACACACACTTGTTGACTCTTACAACTCTGGGATATTTGAGACAAAAGGAAAACTCAAGAAACTTTAACTACTGTATTGTTCTTGGGTCTGCCTTCTTTTCACATTCAGAATCTTATGTTTTTATATATAATGCCTAAGATTTTTTGTTTGACTTAGAAAGAATAGGAAAAAGTACATTCATAGCATGTACCTGGAAGCGAAAGTCTCTCATTCTTTTTTAACTTGTGTTTTGGGAGAAGGAATTAGATTTAAGTTTACCCCACAGAATACCCCTTATACTTGTACAAAATCACCTGAATAAATACATAGGTTACTGCAAAAGTTTTGAGCAGTGTGTGTTATGGTCCATTATTTCACTTTCGAGAAGCATAGTCAGTAGGGTTTTTCTGATTTACCTGTGTAAGTTTCAATCTGCTTGACTTATTGGTGTTGCTGGGGTGGGAGGGGCTTCATTTCTTTCTGTCTGTGTGTATTTCATGAGTATTCATTTTTGTGTATCTGAAACTTTCATCATGACCCACTTATCAAAAATAATCTTATGTAAGAAAAACTAGATTTGATAAAGCAAAGAACTAGTTTGTTTAAAATGTTTAAAATAGCTCTCAAACTTAAATGGAATTTGTATGAAAGCGTGGCTGCAAATGAGGATATTACAAAATATAAGATAATTTTTTATAGTAAATTCATGGCTTTAAAAATTATCAGTGTTTGAGGAAATAAAATTACATATTTGATTCAGGAAGATATGAGCCTATAAAAAACCAGTATGTAAGAAAGAAATTGAAATGATTTTATAAAATTAACTTTAAAATAGTCTCCACTATCTAATAATAAGGATAATTATTTCCTTATTATAATAAGGAAAGAATTATCCGAGGATAATTCTTTCTCACTTTTTAAAAACATTTAAGGGTCATGCCATTGAAGCAATTTTAGAATACTAAAATATGTGTAAACTATTTAGTTCGCTTAATGAACCATATACACATTGTCATAATACCAAAATTTGACATAATTCCCCAAAATACGTGTAGATATTTGATATTTCCAAGAAATTGCACTAGATTAAAAACTTAAAACGCTATTAGCGAATGTCTTTGTCTTTTTCCCTTTCCTTTTTTCTTGCATTCCTTCTCCAAAGTCCCTGTTGTGTTTTTGCACATCAACTTCATGTTTTTTCTGTAAGAACTACTCTAGCATCTCTACTCCCAACATGGAAACACAAGTACCTAAGACTAGATTTATTGGCCTGTGTGTACATCCTGAGCTAAAGCTATAATGTCTGTTAATGAGGACTGACTACAGTATTTGAGTCCAGATTTTTGAGCGGAAATCTTTCTCAATCTACTGGTACTGTGGAGCAGAAAAGAGTCAGGTATGTAGTACAGACAGGGTTGCTGTGGTCTAATATTTGAGGGACCTTAAAACCTAGAACTGGCTCGGTGCCTGTGGCTCAACGAGCTAAGGCACAAGCCACGTACACCTGAGCTGGCAGGTTCGAATCCAGCCCGGGCCCGCCAAACAACAATGATGGCTGCAACCAAAAAATGTCCGGGCATTGTAGCGGGCGCCTGTAGTCCCAGCTACTTGGGAGGCGGAGGCAGGAGACTCGCTTGAG